>JAOEHY010029263.1:13727-31312 GCA_025447955.1 Psilopsiagon aurifrons | reverse complement strand
GGAGGGAGAGGGGAGAAGGGCAGAATAGCAAAAGAAGTTCCCTGACTAGTATCCCACCCACCTTCAGTTCTTAAAGAATAAGTGACCATTGGATTCCACATGAAACTGAATGTGCTGTGATGGGTTTATACATCCCACGGTACAGTGTTGTTCAAAGCATGTAGAATATGAAACAGATGGCTTGGGAAGACTGTCAAAAAGACCTGCTGGGCCTTTCTCTGGTATTACCTTAAAGCAAGAGAGAGGATGAGTAAGTGTGGTGTAATTTTGGCCTTAACACAGCGTTCCGGATGTTCAGCTTTCTGAAGGAATGCTTACTCAATTACACTAACACAAATAAAACCAAGTATCTACTTGAGGATAATGGAACAATGAAAATTATTTGAAATTGGGTTTAATAATGGAAGGAAAAAAGTGGAAAATTGCAGTGGAGGAAGGGGGAAGGGCAGACAGTTGGAGATGCTCATCACAGGGCTGAGCAATGCAGAAAAGTAAATTTATTCAGGAACTTCACAGGCCATCTTTAAATATTTTTGTGCACAATGTAGTAGAACCTCAATCCTGCAATCTTAAATTTTGATCTTTTATTATTTCAGAGGTCTCCTTAGGAAAGTAACAGTTGTACCTTCAAGGCCTGCTTGCGTTTGGTATTAAAATCTCAAAGCATGTACTATCTTCTAACAATGTATTTTATACTAATGAATTTTAAGCATGAAAATCAGACCCTAATATATAAACCTGAGTTTTCAGACAGCATCTCCTTAGGAGATATTTAATATACAGACAGTATATGCTTGGGCTTTTTTGGTGTTATAAATAGCAATTAGTCCAAAATCTTCATGTTCTTGTTCACAAAACATATTCAGAGGTTGGGTTTTTTTTGTTGTTTTTTTTTTGTTTGTTTTGTTTTGTTTTTTTAACCTCATTCCTGCAGCTACGTACTGTCTTATTTTATCTTAACTGAGAAAAAGTGGACTAGTATTTTGAGTCAACGGTATTAAAAGTACTACATATTTAGTAGCATTTAAAAGAAAGTAATTCCATCTCTGAGTTCACAGTTTATTGAAATGAAGATTTATTTCCAGAACTGAAATTCTTCGGTAACAGTTTGAAATGTGGACATTGCAGCATCAGGAAAACAATTTTCTATACTCATTTCAGAATTTCTGTTAACTACTAAAATAACCATCTAGAATGGTCACTGAAAGCTTCAATTCTTTAATGCTACACAGATAGTGGGTTTGCTTACAACTTATTTTATTGTCTGTTGTTAATTTCCTTTAGGTATTATCATTGCTCAGTTGTCTGATAAAGCCAAAACTTGAAACTGTCTGTCCCTGCGTCATGTCTATTTTTCAGCACATGGCTTTGCAATACAGTTATATCAGGGCTTCGGGAGATTAATACCTGTTAAAGATGGTGTTACAGTGCCTAGGTTTGCCTGTTAATTTGAAAATACACCTTCAGCCTGTTTTTACTTAGTCTCTTTCTTGATATTGGGTTTTCATTTCCATGTTTTAGGAAAATCCTTTAAATGTTTTTATGTTACTACTTTGAAAAGGAAAAGAAAGGAAGAAACATGTAAAATACTCTTGAACACATTTTGCTTGTGATTTTGAATAGCTTTCAAATTAGAATGATTTTCCGAGATTTTTATAGGCTTGCCCAATCCAGCTGTATATTTTATATGCTAATCCAAGTTCTATTTTTGTTCCCCTTGGGATTTTAAGTGATTATAATTGTTGCTCTTCAAAAGCCAAACAGATGATGATTGCTGCTTCAGGAATATACCAAAAGAAACTGGCTTTCATTAAACCTGCTCATCCACTTCATAATTATCTCCATTTTATCTCACTAAGAAGCAGGAAAATGGCAACTACATTTCATTGAAACTAGTTCAGTCATTTAAACATCACTTTACTGAGATAACGGGAGTTGTTAAAGCAGAGAAGCTTTTTCCCTTCAAACACTAAAATGTAGCCAGTACTATAGTAGGGTTGCCAACTGGAAGACCAGACACTTCATATCAGTTTGAAATACAATGCTAGAGGTGAGAGATGGTAGAAGATACTGTGGTTTCTACTGTTGTTGGCACCACTGCTGGAGGGCAAAATGTAAAGTAGATTGACAGCTCTGTTGCAAGGCTTCTGCTGGTTTGACCTCTGCAAGAAATGAGAAATCAGAGTAAGCAGAAATATGGGAGAGAAGGAAAGTAGATTAGAGCAGGCACAAGTTTAGATACTAAAGAAGATAATAAATAGGCAAATGATACAAGCTTTGACCATATATTCACTCTTTGTATCCGTCTGACCTAGTGATGATTAGAATGAGCTTGGCTGGCCAGACAGGAAGGTGTTTTTGGACTTTTTTTCAGCAATAAATTTAAGTTTAATTCGATTTTAAGAATATTAATGGAGAATTTTACAGTGAAGATCAATGTTGGAGAGGAACAGGTCCCTGTGAATTGCAGATGCTGCAGTATCTGGCAGTCCATGAACACTGACCTGAACAGCAGTAAAAAGGCACAGAGGCTTCTCAAGACCTAGAAATATATAACCAGTTCTTTAGTTCACAACATTGGTTAAAAAACTCACACATTCAAATTTCTGCACATATCTTCTAATGTTTTTCTTACCTTACAAATGTAAATAGGGTTTTTTTTCTACCTGTTCTCTGAAGTGAGCTTCCTGCAATTTATCAGGAAAAGGCTGACCATATGTGTTGCCATTTGTCCTCCACTGCTTTCTTTATGCTGGCAATCAGTGCAGCATTTTTGTATAAATCACAGCTTACCACTCAAGGGGACCTGTAAAAAAGCAATACCATAAACAGTTTCTTCTTCAAAGACAGACTGGAGCAGCTGTCTGAAAGCCTGGTTCTTTCATCAAAGAAAGCAAGAATCTTTCACAGCTTTAGTTTCCTACATGACATATTTATGCCAAGGAGATGGCCGGGGAAAGAGTAGGAGTTCACAAAGGGATGAATTTCTACTTTTATTTCTAAAATTTAAGTACCTATATGAGAGCAGAGACTAAACTTGGCCAACTGTCAGAAACTTTTTTCTGTCAGTTATAGAAGCGAAACTTCTGTCAATTTGTGACTTTCTAGCTTGTGGAGAATGCAACTGAGTTTTGGCTATAGCAGTGTAAACTGAGAGAAAAATTACAGGGCCTACAGACTGCAGCAAAAAAAAAAAAAGTCTGTTTTAAATAGAACAGTGCTGAAACACCCACTGATTGCAGTTTTGTTGGTACAGCACTGGGAGTCAGGCACTCATTCTAGTAAATTAATGAAGCCCTGTAAGCATCAGAAGTATGCACACCACCTCCTTGAGACCAAAAGGCAGCCAGTGCAAATCTCACAGCACAGGTAACAGGCTTCAAGAAACACAGCTTGCTCAATTCCCAAGCAGCTGCATTCAGTCCCACCAACAGTTTTGAGTCAGTTTCATCTCCAGGTAGTGACCTATAGGACAAAATTGAGTGTCCCATGTTAATGCAGGAGCCACAGCAAGGAAGATCTACCAGTGGAAGGGAATATTATTGTACCCCTGTCACACACAGTCCTTGATTAAGTTTTACAGTAGAATTATGGCTGAGCAATAGCAGAGGTGCTTTTCATTTTAGAATCATAAAATCATAGAATGATTAGGATTGGAAGGGACGTAAAAAGTTCTTCAAGTTCCAACACTCTGCCACGGCAGGAATACCTTCCACTAGACCATGTTGCTCAAAGCCTCAACGAACTTGTCCCTGAACACTGCCAGGGATGGGGCAGCCACAACTTCTCTGAGCAAACTGTGCTGGTGTCTCACCACCCTCATAGTGACAAATTTCTTCCTTATGACTAATTTAAATGTACCCTTTGTCAGCTTAAGGCCCCTCCAGCTTTCTTGTAGGCCCCTTTTAGGTCCTAGATGGCTGCTAGCACGTCTCCCCAGAGCTGCCTCTCTCCCAGGCTGAACAAGCTAGCTCTCTCAGCGTGTCTCCAGAGGAGAGGTTCTCCAGCCCTCTCATCATCTTTATGGACTCTTCTGGACTCACTCCACATCCCTCTTGTGTGGGAGGCCCCAGAGCTGAAAACAGTACTGCAGGTGGGGTCTCACGAGAGCAGACCAGAGGGGGAGAATCACCTCCTTTGACCTGCTGGTCACGCTCCTTTTGTTGCAGCCCAGGATATGGTTGGCTTTCCGGACTGCGAGTGTGCACTGAAGGCGGCTCATGTTCAGCTTCTTATCAAGCAACACCCCCGAGTCTTCTCCTTAGGGCCAGTCTCTCCCCAACCCGTATTTGTGCTGGGGATTGCCCCAGCCCTTGCATTCAGATGAAAACATTATTGATGAAGGTAGGGGCTGTTGAGCCTGGAGAAGGAGACCTCACAGCAACCTTCCAGTATCTGAAGGGGGGCCTACAAGGATGGTGGAGAGGGACTCTTCATTAGGGACTGTAGTGATAGGACAAGGGGGTAATGGGTTCAGACTTAAACAGAGGAAGTTCAAGTTAGATATAAGGAAGAAGTTACTGGGAGGACAGCTACTGGGAGGGTGGTGAGGCACTAGAATAGGTTTCTCAATGAAGTGGTAAATGCTCTGTCCCTGGCAGTGTTCAAGGCCAGGCTGGACGAAGTTTTGGGTGACATGGTTTAGTAGTAGGTATCCCTGCCCATAGCAGGGGTTGGAACTAGATGATCTTCAGGTCCTTTCCAATCCAAAACATTCTAGGATTCTATGATTCCTCCAAAGGCCTGATGCTGCACCTATCATATTATTCAGTTTCTTTCATTTCAGCAAAGTTCCTCAATTTTATCTGAACCAAGCTGCATTTTCCGCCCTTGCTCAATTGGGGTAGGAAGATTCCAGAGGCTGCAGCAGCACCCTTCCTTGTGCAGCTGTTCAGGAAAACGAAATCAGCTGCTGAAAGTAGAATGGGGACATGGAGATCAGTTCTACCTGTAAGGCAAGTAAAGAATAGGGGACTGATGATAAAAGCAGCTAATGTAAGAATTTATCAGAGCTATCACTTACTTTTCATTATCAAGAAGCCATTGATTGTGTAACTGCTGCCTAAAAATCAGAGCTCAGTCCAGAGCAACAGGGGTCAGGAAATCCTGATCTATGAATCCGATCTCAAAGTTTTACTTCTCCACTTTGCTTTCCACCCTCTCTCATCTAATATGAATTTATATTAAACTGTATTTAGGACTCAGTTTTTCCATTGCTAGAGATGCAAATTTGTACTTGCAAAATGTCATGCACTTAAAAAGGAAGAGAGCAAGAGGTAGCTTTAGGAAGTAGACAACAGAAAATTTTGTATTAATTCTTTCTATAAATGTTCTGTTAAAGAAACTGTTATATCTAGGTTCTAAATTTATTACTTTTTCTAAGGTAACTTAATTGCATATAAGCAGGTAACTACTCAAAATGTGTTCCTGCGCTAGTAAGAGTTTACAGCATAACTCTGCATTCTGCCCTACCTCTCTCAGACCAAACTCATTGTAGACAATGTGTTTTCACAGTGCCAAATGGTACTCCATAGTCCTCATTTTAAACTAACCACACTATATACTTTTAGCACAAACTGTTCTTAGATTCTACAGCTGGAGAATTATTTATGCAGCTTCTGTAATTACTTACTTACATTTACTTGCGGTTACCTTATCATTCAAAATAAGTATCTTAAGCCAAATTAACATGGAAGGTATTGCAAACATATGCAAAATAAACATTGAAGGAAAACTGTGCAAAATTAGAACATTTCATAATGAATTGCAAAATATAATTAAGAGTATCTCATTTAAATGGAAACCACCTTTAGTTTGTATTTGGTTTTGTTTTTATTAGTTTTCAGATTTTGCTTTATTCATGGTAGATATTTGATCTTAACCCTACATTTTCTGCTTCTGGTGTGATTGACTTACTTATTTTAGCACTGATATTTGCAGAATTAGAAAATATTCTTACAGAACCAGTAAACACTAATAAATCAGCTGTGCTGCTATAAAGAAATCGGTGAAGACAATGCCTCAGCATTTACAGCTATGAATTTAAATTGACTAGATATGTTGAAAAGGAGTGTTTATTCTAAAACCATTGTATCTTTATTCTCAATTCTTTCTTGCAGAGCTCTATGAATTGTAAGGAAAAAAACACACATAAAATTAAAATCTAGTATAGATAATGGTAACAAAACCAAAGCAAGAGAAAAAAAAAAAAAAAAGGCTTAACTGAAAATTGGCAGCATAATAGGAGTTAAACAATATAAGACCATAAAGTATTATTCTGTCCTCTGAAAACTAAGGGAAGCACAGTAAGAATAAAAAGAGATGTTTCACATGACTCATTAGAATAATTTGTGAAAATGCTGCTACTCAATTAAAAAAAATATTTATTTCAATTTACATTAAGGTGTACATTGCTATTCCAATTGAGAACAGCTCTGACATACAGTACAAATATTACCTCGTGCAAAATGATATAGCATTAAGTAATATAAGTTCTTGGCAGTGTTCTGCACATTTGACTTCACACACTGTAAAAATATCCATTTATCTCAGTAAGATTACCATAACAAGGAGAGCAAAGTATTATCAGATTTTCCTCAGTGTTATGGCTCTACAGCACTACTCTTAAGCCTTACTCAAACAAAAGTGACAAAAGTCATTTTCCACAACAGCAGCAAAATTTATAAGCAAGGAAGAAAGCATTCTGTCCACTCATTGAAACTATGCAAACATTTTCTGGGTTTGTACCTTTGTTTTTAGGGAAAAATTATTTCTTCTTTCTGTCCAAGGCATTTTGACTACTCAAGACAATACTTGTACACAGCTGAATTAGCACTTCACAGTGCAGAGCTGGGGAAGGGAATAGACGGGAGGAATTGCCAGAGAAGCAGCAACTATATATAAAGACTAACTAGCTTGTTATTTTAAATAACCTTGTTCCTCCTTATCTCAATATTATCAAGAACCAGGAAAACCACAGCCCTTTGGACTGATGGGAAATGTCAGAAGATGTCTCTAAACAGCCAAACTTGACCAATCATTCTCATGTGCTCTGGAGATACGAGAAGGAATGAGCCTCTTCTTCCTCTTCTATTAGCTTGAGGATGAAGTTCCAGGGGAAAAATTTGGATCTGAGGAACAAAACAGATCTATGCTGAATTCAGTCAGCATTTCTCTATCTCCCTGGTGTAAATCTCTTCTGTCTCAACCTTAACCACCGTAACAGCTTTTTTCTGTGTGTTTTTTTTTTTGTTTGTTTGGGTTTTTGTTTGTTTTGTTTTGTTTTTTTGTTTTTGTTTTTTCCTAATTTGTTATATGGTTCCTTACACATCCTGAGTCTCTGTTTCTTGCTGATTTCTCTCTTGTGTGAAACAAGGCAGTCTCTCCCAACTCAAATGCCTACAGCCTAAAATACTTTCTTCACTCCTGAATAGCTCAGTTTTCTGTTCTTAGAGAAGACATTCGATGGCCTCACACTCACAGCCTATCCAATTGGTGCTGCTGCTCATTTTCTACTCACACCTTCCAGACACTGGGTGATTCAGCATTGCCACAAGTTAGCACCAAGTTATGGCAAACTAGGTGGTGATGCTGTATACAGGCTGTAATGAGAAACTCCTTTGCTTGTGACTTTACAGCCTTTTTGTTCCATGTTGTGGAAGGGAGCAGCATGTTAACAGACTATGGAGATGAAAGTATGCATTTAAATATTGATTCTCATTAAGATGTACACTATATTGAAACTATGGTGACCCTATACAGGTACAAGCTACAAATAGTTTGTCCCATCTTAATCTTCCATGAAAATGCAGTTGTTGCAAACACAAAATGCCATTGAATAAGCAAATGCCTGAACATCAAGTTATGCAATGTATCTGCAGGACACAAAATGCTTGTTTGAATAGTTATTGCATAGTAAGTAAGCTCTTCAGACCTGAACCACCCAGCCAAAGTAGGAAAATACCAGAAAGTACTGGTATCTTTGAACAAGCTAAAGAAAAAAGGAGTTCTGAATGCATAAAAAAAGGCTGAGAACTAATAGACCTCACTTGAAGGCAAACAGACAACACACATCTGAGCAGTATAAAGTGAGAAGATGGATGTAACTTTCACAGTTCAATTATCTTTCTCTTGTTCTGAATGCTCAGTTACAGGATCTTTTACAAGGAGTAAGAAGGAACTGTATCTAACAAGTGTTAAATAATTATTAGCAGAGTAACCTGAAATTTACTTTTCGTTTCATTGTAGCAGCTAGGAGCACCAATTAAGTGCTAGTTAGAATAAATACATCCAGTAAAAATCTTGTCAATTTCAAGAACTGACAAGTGGGGAAAAGGGGTAAAAGACTGTGGATGGAAACATCATGTAAGCTTTTTTACGGGGTTTTCAATAATTGTGGTTTAATTGCTTCTGTTGCTTTCATCTTCTTTCATTTACATTGGAAATGTGGATCTCGCATCAGGACAGAGCAATATATTTTCATAATCTAAAAGGCAATATCTGCTCATGCTAATTCTCTTTTTTCCCCGTGAACACATATTAAAAAATTCCCAAACAACAAACCTTGAGTTCTATGTAGTTAAAGGTGACTTGAGGGAGGAAGGTCTCAAGTTTGGAAGTAAATCTGAGTAACAAAACAAGATATTGTACAGCTTCTCAACACATGACAGGACTGCTTGTCATGTCGTCATAACAAGTGAAAAGACAAGAAGCAATGGCCTCAAGCTGTGCCAGGGGATGTTTAGACTGCATATTAGGAAAAAATTCTTCACTGAAGGGGTGGTCAGGTATTGGAACAGGGAAGTGGTGGAACTGTTTCTGGAAGCATTAAAAAAACATGTTGATGAGGCTTCCAGTGGTATGGTTTAGTGGTGGCCTTGGCAGTCCTGGGGTAATGGTTGGACTTAATCTTGAAGATCTTTTCCAACCTAGTTGATTCTAGGATTCATTTTCTGGTTTTGTTAGATATCACTTGATCTAAATAAGCTTTAGATCTCCTAATGTGCCTTCTATTTTGTGTAAAGGATTAAGCAATCATCCCTAAGTATGATTGTAGAAACATTTGTGAGGAAAACCTAGTAGAGTTTTGCACTATCAAGAAAGTACTGTGAACAAACAGTTCCCATCATTAGGACCTATATTTCAACAATGAAAATTGAATCCTGAGCCTTAACGACATATATTTGGGGATTTTGTAATTTGAAGATAAAAAGAGTATCTCTCACTGTAGTTTCACTTCTATAGATTATAGATGAATCCCTAGCATTGTTGATCATGTCTGATAGTGATATGTAAAAGGCAGAATTTTTTCCTTTCCTTAGAGATGGAGTTTTGTATATATGTTCACTTAATGCTATTGGCTACTGACACAGTGGTTTTTTAGTCCAAAGTTTTCATTAGTAAGTTACCCCATCACCAATTTTTAGAGTGCCCAAATGCGAATTACAAAATGATGCATGATTTTCCAGAATGCAAATTGTCTGCAGCTAGCTTAATTCTGGATTCCCAAGTCTCAAGAGGACCAAAGAAAAGGCAAACTGAAGATCAACAGCCAAATGCTGAAAGGCACTTTGAAGACAGAGGTCCAGGAGATCAAAAAAAACCAATCAGTCTTTGAATTCATCTGGAAAAAATGCTAGAATGCAAATAGCTTTGTTCATCAGACTTATATTTGCTTGGTTTCAGTGCTAATTGACAAAGAGAAAAAAATGTGTAGGGAATCTGTTTAGTACTTTACAGCTTTTTCTCTCAGCCTATCAAATCTGTTTCTTTCTCTGTTTTCTTTGTTTGGCTTTTTAAATTTTTTTTTGTTGTTGTTTTTCCTCTTCTTATACATTCAATTTATTATGAAAGACAAAAAGGGAAAAGCACTATTCAGAACTCTAGCCATTTTGGAGGTGGAGAATACTATCACTGAGAAGTATAAATCCCTTGGGAGTCTTAAAAGATCAAAAAATCTAATTCTCTGAGAAAAAATAAATTATATATCTAACTTTGAACCTCAGCAATTGCTTAAATAATGTTGTCCAGTACTTAACTACTCTTACAAAATATTTTCCAGTTGTTAATCTAGATTCATGTGTTGTGAATTAAGAAATTTTCCCTTTTTTATCTTTAACTTACAATGCACATGAAGGCTATTCGATTGTGATCTGCCAGTAATGATTACATCTAAAAGCAATTCCATATATCCTTTGTCACTGCTCCTGTTTCTGTACAATTTCTCTCTTAAAATATGCTCATACACCATGTTTTCTAAAACCTTTAAACCTTTTAAAATCCCTCTTATGGGTTCGAGAGAAACATGGAAAGGCTGGACACAGTATTCTGTTTTCAGCTCAGAAATGTTAACTAGGAAATGTATTCATGTATATCTTTTCAAATCATGCTCTTGTGTATACATCTCAATGTAAAACCTCTCTTGCAACATCATATTCCCATGACTTTTTAGTACAATGGAGTAGTATCTTACAACCTGTAAGCACTGCTATTATTTGCTATCATATATATATGCTATGTAATATGTAATAAAATATAATATCTCTGCTTTATTTTTATTTGCATGTTTGATTATGATCTTACTTTTCTAAAAATCACAATCACTTGCTACTTACCCATATGGAGCTTTAAATTGCTGGTAGGTCTCCCTGTTCTGAGAAGACAATTTTGTATTCAGCATTTAACCACCAAATGTTTATAACCATTCTGCTTGTTGCAGTCCACAGTTTTCATAACCATTCACTGTGTTCCATATTCCAAACTTAAATACTGAACTATCGCTAAATATTGTCTAGAAACACTTCTGCATACACTTTTTACAGTAATTTAATTAGCACTATGATTCCTTCTTATCCCATGACAATGCAATGCAGGTTGGCAGCAAACTTTTAAAAATCAACTTGCACTACTTCTCTGTCCCATGGACTGTGATTGTAGAAGAAAACAGTATTTGCTCCACACTTTCCTCTTGGCAGATGTGTGTTTCCTAGTGCTGTAACTTATGAGCCTCCTTTTGAATTAAGAAGCAGAAATAAGACTGAGTAGTCTCCCTTTTCCAGAATCTCTTTAAAAAAGGAAAGTATACAGATTCCTCCCTCAAATCACCTTTAAACTCATTCTGCCATGTGTAAACATACTCCCTAATGATCAGATACACAGGAGAACTTTTGGCAATGAGTAAATGTTCATGACATCATCAGACCCATTTGCTGTAATTTTATCACATATTTTATTCTACTCAACCATATTACAGTGCAGTATGCTACTATTAGTTTGAGTAACCTTTTAGACATTTGCAGCGACATGATCATTTATGATCTGGATTTTGCTGATGACTCATCTCCAGCAGAATCAAAGGAGTACAGAGCTATGCATAATACTTCTGATTCGCAAAACTAAATTGTATAAGCAGAAGAAACAAATCCTCCAGCATTTAAAGAGAAGCAAACAAGGCCAGCCCCAGTGGAAGACCATTAGGTCACCCACAAGTGAATAATTTTGACATTAAAAAGAAGAAAAAGTAGTTATTTAGATAATTTTTAGCCTGATTCTTCAAAGTAAAATCTTGATCAGTATAAGTAAGATAAAGGAAGTGCTTTTTGGAAGTGAGATTTGATCTTCATAGCTAGTAATTGCAAGGAGTAATCAGCAAAGTCTAGTTCTGCTGCTTTCAAATATTAAGCACTCTTATGAATTAATTGTATCACATGTAATGTATGAAAGAAAAGTGTGAAGAACTGAGTGAAGTTCAAGGAGCACACATGAAAAAGAATGTAACTGTCTTTGCTGTAGTGCTAAGAAAAATGCATTTTTAATATCCTTTTCAAGTACAGATAGGTGTCTGCTCCCCACCATGGAGCAATTATAGGAGATGCATGTTAGAAAAAGATTAACTTCATTTGGGAGAGAGAAAATACACTACTTTCATATACCTTCTAAATACCGACCCTTACTTGTTAGAGCACAATGCTGTGTGTACCACTGTTGAATCATAATTGCCAGCTGAATTCATATTATCTTAATTGAATAAAACAGAAGATGCAAGTTGATACTTAAAATTATGAGGAATGTATTTAAAGAATTGCCCTACAAGATAAAAAAATCTATTTACTACACATGTGATCTGATTCTCTGAAAGTGATCTAATTACATATTATACAAACACTCTGGAATTTGTGAGGACTTTTTCAATAAAATAATAGTAGCAACAGCCACTATTATATTCCACTATGCTGTCAGCAGAAAATATGCTGGCATACTAAAAAAAGCTATCTTTGTATAATCTGTGCTTTTCATTCAACAAACGAAAACAAATACAGGCTTTTGAAAACATAAAATCCATCTCTTAAGTTAATATTTCTATAGCTTTAATACCATGAGAGGATATATTAATTAGAGCAAGTTTATAACCATACATCTTTTTCCTGGAAAAACATATTGTTATGGTGGAAGTCTAATCTAACTGAGTGGCTGGAATTTGGGATGATTCACTGGATAACTTACAAGGACTTGTTATTTTTGGATAACAACATTAAAAATATTGATTATATTTTTGCTTTTGATTGTTTCTTTTACACAAGATTATTTCTCCTCACATCTAACATAGAGCTTCACTGGCAAGGGTGTCAGTCACTTCAAGCTCTAGTTACATATTCTTCACAAATTAGAAAGGACAAGGGCAAATTGGTCTGGTTGAGTTCTTTTGATCTGTAACCTTCACTAAACTACCTACCTACTTGTGAACTACCAGAAATGCATCTTAAAAAACAAGCGCTTTTCTGCTTTTATAATAGCCCCATGGCACTAATTTGCATGTGCTAACACCATACAGCCCACCTAAGTCTCTGACAAGTTTGATCTTAACACACATCTGCCTTCTGCTCTCTCCCAGTCACCTTGTGGTCTGACTATGCCACACACATCTGTTCTGGTTTCAAATTTCTCTTAGCATAAGCACCTAGCAACTTGTGTTTAGGTAAGAAATAAAGTTAACCTTGTCTTAAATTATTATCTAAAGAATTAGCCTTAATGGCTTGCAAGCCCATGCAGTTACTCTGGCTCTTCAGGAATAAATCACAGAGTTAAGTGAGTGCAATCAACCCTTCTTAACAAAATAATGCTCTGTGACCTAAGATTATATGCTCCATCTACATTCTTTGTAATTGTATTTTCCACAAAGCTTTCTTGAAAAAAACGCAGATCAAAGGTAATTTCAACTAGGTCTAAACTAAGTATTTCTGCTGGAAAATGGTGGAGTTACAGTATTCTGACCTGACGCCATCAGTCAATCAAAAAACACAGTTTGAAACAGGATTTTATGCTCCTGTAAAATGTCTTGGTGTGTACTCTGGCTTATGCTTTGTCAAGCAAATAATTTCAAAGGTCATTATAGATCCTTTTCACTGCAGTGATTAATTTTCATTAAGCTGTGCTCATGAACACATGCTTCTATTGTCTGTTACAGAACTGAGCTTTTTGTGACTTAATGTGAGCTTGACTGTTTATTAAAAATCACAGTGCAGTTCCTTCTCCTGCATATGAAATAGGGAATTGTATATAAGCTACTGCAGCTTTAAAGTGAAAGTGTTTTGTTGTTCTTAAAGAACTCAACAGCCAAATGGACAATTTGTTCTGGGACTCAAAGACATATCACAGCAGTGAAACAGAGAACTCCCACCCAGTTTAGGTAATGCGAGAATGATTTAGTATAAGGATGTTAAGGTGCTTTTGTTAAAGCAACACCAAGCAAGAGAAACCTATTTCTCTGCTGAGCACATCCTAATGACAGTTTTACTTCACTGGATTATCAGCAACATGCTGGCTTCCCCACCTGAATTTCAATTTCTTAATTTACAGCACAGATAAAATAGAATAGAGCTGGATCTCTGCTGTTCTCTACACTGGGCTGGTCTTATCAAGTGTGAAGTTTGGCACACTGCAAACCTATTCAAGTCATTATCTGTTGAGGACCTCTTGAGCCATCTCCATCTCTGCAATGTGCTGATAAGACAGCTGTTTCTGTAGCTGCAGTGTCTCTTTGGGCCTCTTTCAGTGCGAACTACAGCTTTGTCATTGTGCCCTGACGCTGTCACGTCCTCCGTTGTGCAGCAGTTTGATCCATGCACAATAGAGGTTGATGGCAGCAA
Organism: Psilopsiagon aurifrons; assembly: GCA_025447955.1. Lineage (NCBI taxonomy): Eukaryota > Metazoa > Chordata > Aves > Psittaciformes > Psittacidae > Psilopsiagon > Psilopsiagon aurifrons. Next base: position 17,168 of record JAOEHY010029263.1, on the reverse strand, counting down.
CTAACTGGCAGGTGAAACAATCTTAGTATTTTACAATTAAATGTGCGTTACACACCACTGGAAATACAAATCCTCAATAAAAGAAGCTACATAAGCTGTCGTACAGCAGAAATCTGCCCTTGCCTGGTCACAGTAGGAAACAAGCAAAGATACAATAATCTGAATAAATAGACAGCTTCCTTCAAGTATTATATTCATCTGGATTAAGGTTCCACAGTTGTCTGTAGAAAATCCAAGCAGTTCCCAGTGTGGAACAGAGTTTTAAGGTACCTTTTTAGCTTCAATTGAAAAAAAGTGAAACACTCCCCTTTTCTTTCCTCATCCAGATGCTAACCTCTTTTTGAAAAACAGTTTTTATTAATATTCAGACATTTCTGCATAATAGAGAAGAATGCAGCAGTCTCAGTTGCAATGCTCATACTACTGTTGTTTTATACAATACCTATCTTACTACAGCAGAGAGACTTGGAGAAGGAGGTAAAACAAACACACTCAGTGAAGTAAAAAGTCCATGCAGGTATGTTATGTACCAGAAGTGTCTGTCTTGATGCAACTTGATATGAAGCCTTCATGCCTGTTACTGCTTTTATTTACTGACGTAAGGGGAACAAGCATAAGCTTGCACTGTAAAGATAACCCATGGAGTCCCCCGGAGGACAGTAACACAGACACACACACACACTTGCACACACACGTACCTGTGTGAGAACAGTTTCCCACACGAGCACCACTAGGCAGGAGCCTTTTGCCTTAAGTGCCTCCGAGAGAGCCAAGCCCACAGAGACATCTCGTTCCTTACCGGCTTTTTTTCCCCGGGGGGAAAGAGGGAGAGAACTGCTGTTTGTCGCGATGCTCTCGGTCGCCGCAGTGCCCGCAGCAAGCCATCCCCGGCTCTGAGCCCCGGCCCCGCCGCTGGGACCTGCCGCCGGCAGCCGCGGGAGCGGCCGGGGCGGGCCGGACTGGGCCCGGATGGACCGCGCCGTCGGGGCAGCGCGTCGCTGTCCATGGTGCTGAGGCAGGTTAACTACTGGCCCACGCCTCCGGCTGAGCGGCGCTTTTGCTTGATCGTTTCTGCTTCTGCTTTCTTCGTATTTTTCGTTTTCACACACATCACCTCCTCCCCTACCCCTCAGTGTTAAACATCCTTGTGTTAGCATGTTGCAGGCTTTCGTTGTTATTCCCTGACCTCCAGGTCCTGGTCAGAAAGTTCAGGAAGCCTGAAGTTCCCTCCTCCGATAGCTTTCCCATGTCTAACCACTATTTAATAAGCCATACACGTTTTAGCTTAAGGCGATGTCCAGACAGCCAGCTATCACTAATCGTACAGACTTAGCTCCAGACATATGACCTAAGCAAAAGGGAACTTCACAGAAAAACTGTGCTTTTCTTGGTAGAGGGAAGAATTGAGCTTTCAATTTCCATTGCTGGCATCAAGGACCTTTGAAAACGAAGCAGAGATGAGAAGGGCTGATGACAAGACAATTCACTTAAGCAGCTATTTTCTGCCTAATTTCACTTTAGCACCATGTATCGACAAACTTGACAGCTGTGAGGGCATTACTAGTAGAGATAATAAGCCTCAAAATAAAATGCATAAAGTTTGGCTTTTGTTGCTAAGACCTGGACATTAATTACGGCTAGAGAACTGTTCCTTTCTGGGGGTAGCAGAGGAGGAGATTAAATTGGAATCCTGAGTATCAGATCTGACAGGAAAGCTGCTGAGAACAGAGTCCTTTAATTTCCTGAATGTTCAAACAAGCTTTGGGTTTATAATAGCATATATTTTGGGTTCATTTAAGCCAAGTTTCTTTAGGTCTAAAAGCAGCTGCGTAGTCATAGGATTTTAACTTTTTTAGGGTTTATTTTTTTTGGGGGGGAGACTGGACATGTGGGAGTGTCAATACACTGAACTGCTTACAGATTTCAGAGAGCATTTTATTTTTCTCCTTTGTTTCTTTTTCTGTCTCTTGTCATACATCACTGATTCCTGCTAAGGAATGCTGTTGTTTGCTCAAACATATTCAGCACAGAATGGACAAGACAAGAAAGCAACCAGCAATTAAATCTAGGAATTCCAAAGATGGTGATATGGTACAAAGGTTTTACAGATGTTTTAAACTTGCCCTCTGCTCTAACCCAGACAAAAAAAACAAGTAACTGCTTTTTTGTTTTTTTTTTTTTTTTTTTTTTTAAGATGCATGAAAACCTCTTTGGCATATTGACTCACAGCATGAAGAACACGAGGAAGTTCATTGCGAATTGTGGTATCATTAGGAAACTTTCAAAAACAGTTCTGCTGTATCAAAGGGTAAAAGTTGCCATAATTAAAAAAGTGTGAGGATCAGACATAAGCTGAACAATATTGAAAATTCAGAGGACCTTCTCGAATACCAGTAGACAGTGCTGAAAGCACAATGTACACATGCAGTTCCACAGTGTGTGCATAAACAACTCATTTAGTGCTTGTATATAAGCAGCTCTGAGGGTGTAGCCACTCATCCTGTTCCTAGAGCCACCCATTCAGTCCCTAGAGCTGACAGTTTGGCACTTGTTCCACCACGGAGTTATTCCCATTTTTCGGAGCGCTACTGAGTCAAAACTTGGTGGTAGATTGCAAACAATCAGCTAAAGAGTATGTGTTCTAGAAAAAGATCAGACACATTTGGCATAGAACTAGTTAAATTATAATAAAAATGAAAAATCAGGCCCAGTGTAACACTCAGTTGTTGTCACAGTGGTAGGATAGGGAAATTGTAAGAAAAAGACAATACATAAACAAGCATGTTTTCTCTTTCATGGTATTAATAATTTATAAAAAAACAAGGAAACTCTCAAGAAACACCACTTTATGTCCCTATCTCATGTCTCTATTTTTGCATTTTGTTACCTGCCAATACCAGAATTGCCTTTCTGCAGGGTGTAAGCACTTTCCTCTTGGAAACCCACGATACATGCTTGTGTGTTCCGTGTCACTAAAGACACAAAAGGCGTGTCCAGGAAGCACTTTGGATTCTGGAGAGAAATAATGACCACGCAGAGTGAAGGTCAAGCAGTATAAGGAATCAAAGGCTTGTCTCTGAGTACCATGCAGAATCTTTTCTCCGATACAACACTTTTTTCCCTGCGAACTTACCTAAGCAAACCATAGGAACTGATGGCATGAGTAACAGCTCTTTTTCTTCTCCTTTCTTCTTTACTCTCTCCTGCCCTTCCCTTCTTTTCCTTCCTCCCTTCCTTCTTTCCACTCAGAATGTGTGCCTCAAATCATTAACCCGCCCACTCCCACAAGGGCGAATCCCGGGACCCGTCTCCGGGCAGCCATGTGAACTTCGCGGGCGCCCCTCCGGCACGCCGAACCGGCGGTGGCACGGGGCTCAGAACGCAGACGAAAGTCAGCAGCGGAGCGGGCCGCGCTCCCCGCGCGGAGCCATGAACACCCGG
>JAOEHY010029263.1:0-10281 GCA_025447955.1 Psilopsiagon aurifrons | reverse complement strand
GGGCCGGGGACGCCGGTATCACCGGTGAAGCGGCCGCCGGGCACTGCGCAGCCACCCTCGGGGCAGCAGGACCCCTTTTCTTTTTCAACCCCTTTCTCCGTTGGACGGTAGCCACACTCCGTGGGACTTTCTGCAGGAGCAGTCCCCAGCGGTACTGCTCGTGGGTAGCGTCGGTCGCGGTCTGGGAGGGCGAAGGGCTGGGAAGAGCGCGGGCGTTTGTGGGGAGCTGTCTGTGCGGTGCCGGCCAAAGGGCGGCGGTCCATCAAGTAGGCTTCCAGTGCCAACTGTTTCGGTTTGGTTTTTTTGGTTTGTTGTTAAATGTTTAATTTTCGCGAATGGCTCTTCCCTCTTTCTCCTGCTAGATGGGCTTCATCCCTTTTCTGTTTCGCCCTCTTCAGATTTTCTGAACGCTTCCCCCCCGTTTCTCCTGCAGGGCTAATTGCATCTCTTCTCCCGACAAAATATTTATAAACGCTTTGTTTTGTCTGCAACATTTCTCTGAAGGAATTTTACCCCCACCTATTTCTGCAGCGCGGCCCTGCCACTTGAGCGCATCTCCCGTTCACGGTGCACGCCGCACCTCTCATGCCTTGTTCAGGTTGACCTTGCGCTGACTGGGCTGTCCGTGTCCACAATGGTGCATCTGCCGCTGCCTGCCCGCGCCGTCCCGTCTGGCGGGGCCCGGGGCAGCGGCTAGGAGCTGGCGAAGGCTGCCGCTTGCTGCAGCGGGGCTGCAAGGGGTGCTGCAGTCGCAGCTCCTCGCACCTGTGCCGCGGAGGGAGGCGGGGAGGGTGCAGAGCCGCCTGATGGGGTATAGCCGGGGCTCCGGGGAGCGCGGTGGAGCAAATGCCAGTCCCGTCCAGCCGCGGGGGACAGGGGGAGATGCGGAGGTGCCGGGGCTCACCGGCCTGCGTGTCTCGCTTGTCGTGTATTTCATTCCGTTTGGAGGGGACTGCGTTTTGCTTAAGAGGCAGGGCTTCAGGGCCGTCCTGGGTCAGATTGAGGCATCACCCTGTCACCTCTACTCTTTGCAGAGGGCTTCCCCTCCATTATTGTACATTGCCCGCCTTTTCAGTTTGACCTGCTCTGGGAAAAATGAAGTCTCCTCGTTCTTGCTTTGCGAGCTCTGGGAGTGAGGTGGCTTTGTTTCATCTTCATAGCGCTGATCGTAGTGAGATTGCTAGCTGGAGCAGTGAGATGGCTCAGTATCCCTATCACAGCCCTAATCCCCCGTGCTCAGCCAATTAAATACAGGTGTGACTTGTTAGAACATTAAAACTGATGTTTATGGGGGGAAAAAAACAAGCCTACAAAAAAACAAAAAACCAAAAAAAACCCCAAAAACCCAACCCATAAAACAATGCCAGACAAATAAGATCATCTTACTGCAGTTGATTTAATTGAAGTTTGTAAGACCAGATTGCATTGCTACATCATTTATAGAGTTTTGAAGACAACTTTGGTAATGTGGTTTAGTGGCTATATAGGATTTCAATGTCTGATTTTCTTACAGTTGATATTTGATAAAATAGCTATGCCTGACTCGAGAATTCTATAGCTTACTTTTTCATGGAAGGTAAAGAGTTCCCAGTTCTGTGCTAAAAAAAAACCCTCCAAAATGAAACCATGCCATTTGGCTTTATTTATCTCTGCCTTGAACACCAATTTTAAATTAAACTGAGGGAGTCCAGAAAATATTAAGTAAGTTGGAACCTGTTCCATTGAGAAAATGGGCACTGAGGTATTAGTTAGACCTCTGATTTTACATTTTTCCAGTTAATCCTGTGGATTGTTAATCTTGAGGTTATATTCAGTACTGCCTTCTTTTCCCTGGCTCTTCTGAAACCTACTGGGGATGATAGCTTTGGGAGGACTCTGAATCTGTTTGTTGTGGTTAAACTCCAGCCAGTAACTCAGCATCATGCAGCTGTTTGCTTAGCACCCTTTTCCCTCCATGCCAGATGGGATGGGGAGGAGAATCGAAAGAATGTAAACCGCATGGGTTGAGATAATAACGATTCAGTAATTAAAGTATAACATAAAACTACTACTAATAATAGTAATAAGGGAAATAACAAGGGGAGAGAATATAAAACTGAAGAGCTTTTGAACACCAGTGATGCACAATAAGGTTGCTCTCCACCTGCTGACTGATACCCAGCCTGACCAGAGCAGTGATCTAACCTTCCAAATAACTGCCCCCCCCAGTTTGTATACTGGGCATGATGTGCTGTGGTATGGAATACTCTTTGGCTAATTTGGGTCAGGTGGCCTGTCTCTGCTTCCTCCTGGCTTCCCATGTCCCTCCTCACTGGCAGAGCGTGAGACTGAAAAGTCCTTGATTGGGGTAAGTGTTACTGAGCAACAACTAAAACATATAAAGGCACAACAGCACTGCACCAACTACTGGGAAGGAGAAAAATAACTCTTGCAGCTGAACACAGGGCACTGTTTTATAGCTATTATGCATTAATCGATTTGTTTGCAACCGCAGAATTGTAATTCTGTATACTGTTTAAATTGGGATATTACTTAATCAGAGGGAAATGCAGATATTTGAAATTTCTGCTGTGATCTATTGAGAGAATTGCAACTACAGATACATGCAAGTGACCTTGAAGCTGCTAAGGATTTTTATCATGTGTAAGAAATCTGACAAAGCACATCTTCAGCACTCCTTTTGAGTACCTTATGGGTGTACTTAAACTCATTATTTCTGCTCAGCAATAGCTGTCTTAATTTTGTATGTTTTTAATCTGGTGGATTGGTTGATCTTCCCTATAGAGTCTTTTTAACTGCTTTAGGCTTTGAAATTGATACCTCTTCAATATGTTCACATTCACATAAATCCCTTTCTGTTATTTGCTTACTAGTGCAATATTTTGCATGTAAATTTATTGTGGCTTTCCCATACTAATATAAACATTAATTTTGATTCTTCTCTCTGGATTTGTTTTAAGTGCTGTTTTTCAGTGAGAGGGAAGATCCTTTTATGAGGGTGGGTTTTGTTGTCGTTGGTTGATTTTTTTTTTTTTTTTTTTTTTTGTCCAAAAATTGGGAACCTACCGTACTTCAGATTGGGTTGGGTAATCCATGTGTAGGGATTTGAAGTTGTTTTAAACAGCTCCTAGATCTGCAGTATCTGCTTAAAAAAAGGCAAAAAGGCTTTCAGATTATTTACCTGGTTTGTGGATGGCAATATTCAAACTACAGTGGTAGCCCACCCTGAAGTCTAATAAAGCTGCTGTAATGTTACACTAGAATTTTGGGGGATGAAGCTAAGCTTGCTTTATTTGGGGACTGAGTGAAAAATAGATGACACGTGATCTAGTCTTCCAAAAGCCCAAGGAATACTTTAGCTTTCCTGTGCTTCTTAAAATAAGTCAGTGCCATTGCAGAGGTGGACTTTGCAGGTGAAAATAGTACAAGGATGCACACGCAAGCTTTTCCTGAATAAAAGTGGTGTTAAAATGACGCCTTTATAGGTAAAACTTTGTCTTACAGTGTAATGGCTTTGGTTGTATTTGTTGCCACTGATGTTCATAGTGATAAACCTGGTTGTTAGCTAATGGATAAATTCAGTTTGTGATGAATATACGTTTCAGTCTTGCTTTAAAGCTGTCTTTGTTTTTGCTGTAATGCTTTCCTAATAGATGGTAGTATCTAAAGAGGGCAGTGCATATTACCAGCTGTGGCTAAGAATGAAAGTAAGAGAATGTTGGCTTTGTGCAGAGAGCTTCTTTTCCTGACTGACAGCCCCCAAATCAATTGAAAAATTGCAATACTATCTGGCAGGATTATCTGGTAAATGTTTTGGGTTGTCATCTATAGTTCCAATTCTGAAGGAAGCCACTACATGTTTTGATCTGTTGCCTGTAAATCTACCTAATTTGACTTACTCAGAAGGATTAGTTCTAGAGAAGCTGGTATAACAGAATTTGTAGCTTTTAGCTGCCACAACCAGTGGGCCAGATCAAAATGCTTTGTTGCCTAATCCTTTTTGTTAAATTAATAAGTCATTGTGAATTTCTGGTGGCAAAGCAACATGGAGAGAAGCTCCCTGATTGATTCCCACTGATGCTCAGGGAAGCTGTCAATAACAGGCAAGCTGCTTTTGCCCAGTAGGCATTGCTGTTGATTTGCAGGGACTCGAAACATCTAGTATTTTGCTGCTGAGCAACTAAATATCATACTGAATTTGTTAGCAGCTGTGGTTAGAACAGCTAATTGTTCATCTTCTTGTGTTTGGAAGTGCTTGCTGTTCCACACAGACTTTTTGGCATGCATCTCCGCAGAAAGCACACCTTGGAAAGATGACCTCAGTGAAACAGCTGTAGTAGTCAGTGTTTTTGTAGGGAGTGAAGTTTTTCAGCTTTAACATTAAATGAAATAGTTACAAACTGCTTAAGCATGCTTTCTCAGAAACTTGTTTAAAAATTCTAAACCCAAGTCAAGTTTTTGAAATAGCTCACAATCTGACTTCGCTGGCAAAATATGTTGAGTTTCAGGAGCAGTAATTATATAATGACAGGAATTGTAATGGGAAGGCATTACTTGCATATATTTGAAATATGCAAATTGGGAGCAAGATAAAGCTTTCCAGATGGAGCTTAAACTAATGTCACACTGTTTTCTATTCCATTTGAGCCATTGTTCCTTGTGGTACTCCAATACTTGCACAACAGGGATTTTCATTTGTTTTGGTAGTCATAATAAGACCAGACATAATGCAGGTTTGGAAAAAGCTACAGTTTCACAATAGAAAATCAGGATGGATGTTAGGTGTTTAAATGTCTTAGCAATGCTTAACTTGTGAGTGTACCAGCCTAGGATCAGAATTGAAATCATTATAGGTGGTCTGAGGCTTCACTTGATGAAACATTTGTGATACTGATTCTCCATTCCCTCATGTTGTCCTGTAGTTGCTGGTGACTAAATGGTGCTGCTTCTGATCAGAAACTGTTCAGAGAGATGCTTAGACTAGATGAGGCTGTAAGATGTTCAAACAGTGAGTATTTTGGTTTGCTATGTTTAGCAAAAAACTCCATGTATATCCCAGTAAACCTGCAATGGTTAACCGAATAGCTCAGAAGCCTGAAAATACTGAAGCACTCAGGATGCTGTAGGATATTCTTAAGGACTCCAGAGACACTCTGATCTTCAGCTAAGTTTGGTGTTGATTTAGGAAATGTTGCACGCTGGCTGGTTACTGAATTGCTAGAATGTACAGTGTGTGTAGTTTCTTGAATGCTTCATGCCCGAGTACTGGTAAAATAGGGCAAACTTAAACATTCAAATGCTTTGTAAAACAGTCTACACAGAGATAGGAAAAGCTGTTCAAGGTGTCCTGGAATAATCACTGTGATGTACTGATGCTTTTCTGTAGGTCTGTGCTAGCTGCATTTGCTTTTAGACTCCTCAGGGCAAGTTTGTTTAGCCAAGTACTTACTGAGATTTAACTGATTAACCTTTGTGGTTTTGGGGAATGAAACTGCGGTTGCATGGTTGCTGGAATACTGATGTTCTTCTATACTTTAAATCTTAATGACAGAAATGAAATTAGTAGAATTTGTTTTGCAGAATGGATGAATAGAATTATTTTTTTTTTAATTAAAATATTTGTAGACAATTGTGTTAATCCCTTTATAAAGTTTGGGGGGAGGAGGAGAAACAGCTATGGAAAGGGAAAAGTAATGTAAATCCAACTTCTGTGTGAGTAGTATCCCTCTTGTTCTGTTGGTAGTATTTTTCAGTATTGTTCTTATTCCCACCTCTGTCCCTCAGTCCTCCCAAAGTAGAATCATGGTCAGAAGGTGTACTTGGAGTCAGCTTCCCTGTAGCTTTTCTTCAGTTGCCTGTTGTTTCTTACATTGATTTGCTGAAGATTTCTGCTGTATTATCTGGAGTGAAATAGTGAAAGAGGAGGGACAGAAGACAGGGGTATACGCTTTATGTTGTTTCCACCTGGCTGAATTGATAAGGTAGTGGTTCCAGTGGGTTTTGCAGTTATTCAGACTGTACCTACATGTCATGGAACTTGAACATTTGAAAGGGGTCTCTTTATGCTGGCCTATACTTTAATATTGGTGGGACTAGTGGGTGCATTCCAAGCATTAGTGGTATCCAAATTGAGTTTTGTAGGAGAAAAATGTGTGGGTTTAAGAGTCTTGAATCTAGAGATGGGTTTCTCTATATACTGAGATTTGAACAGTCAACCTTTGAGTGCAGGGGGCTGCAGGGTTTTGTTTCTATGTAATGACATGAGAGGCTCGCTGTTAATACACCTGAATGTATATAAAATTGGTTAAGGATTGCAAGAATACTGTCGGTGTACATGTCTTCGCTGTGTTCCCATTCTAATTTTTTAATGGAACCCTTGTTTTGGTACCTCCATTTTGTTTATCCTCCTAAAATGTCAGAAAACTAATGCTGTAACCTCTGTTTTTTTTTTAAACCATTAACATTAAATTTCATATGCATCAACCCAGTTTAAGTACAGCACAAGGTCTTTGGATTTATACACTTTTTCTATATCTACTGTTCATCTCCAGGCTTGAAGCAGCAAATGTAGAGGTGAATATTATTGCTTGCATATCTCAATTGATTTAAGAAGCACTTTTAAATATTTTAAATTTAATTCTTAATAGTCTATCTGATTATAATTGTAATTAAGACTATTATTTTTATCTCTAGTAACATGCTTAGAAATCTCATCAGACTTCCTGTTGTGGTTCTTTTCTACCCAAATATGCATTAGAAGCTGCTTTCTCTTTCCAAAAGAGGGGCAACTGAAGTTGTAACTAAAACACCATATGCTTCTTGTAACAAACTATGCATGTACTGCATGCATGCAGTAGGGAAGAAATAACTTCATTAATGGGTTTAACTTTTTTCATTCTGGTATGTTTACACCTTGAGCTGTAACACAAAATTGAGTTCCTGACCTAAAACTGCTGCTGCTGATCTGGCCAGAGCACCCATTCTTAAGAGATCTAGAAAACTGCTGACAAAGTGTGCCGCATAAAGCGAGGAAGACTGCTTTTGCATTTAGATAGCTAAACTGTGAAACTTGGCATAGTAATAGCACTTGCCTTGGATTGCATCCATGGTTAAGATGTCGGTAGGCAAAATGAGAATTACAGCCTCATTAACGAACTGAGTAGCTGATTTATTTTTTTTTTTCCTGTCACAGTTGAGCAAACTGAAAGAAAATTAAATGGAGTCATGCTTGTCTTTAGATAAGGGCTATTTTTGTAATGAGAGTGGTTCTCTCAGTGAAATTTCTTGGAATGAGTGCAGCTGAAGGATATAAAACTAGCTATCCTGATGGAGACCAAGGCACTTTCTGGATATAGCTTTGATCAAGGATCTCTTCTCTGCTGAAATTGGAAGTGGGCTATAGGGTTACTTTTATGTATGGAAGCTTTTGTGTACAGCTCAACATTAGTAAGATGGTGACTGCTTCTACATGGAGAGGTATAACACAGATGACACATTAATCTGGTGGAAGTTGTGCCTGCTGATGGCAGAGGTGTTGGAAGTAGATGATATTTAAAGGTCATTTCCAACCCAAACCATTCTGTGAATCTGTGATAAAGTGTCTGAGTGGCAACTGTGTGTCCAAGTTGGGTAACATTAGGAGAAATGTAGATTTCATTATTAATTCTTGAGTTTGATAATCTAGTCTTACAGAAGTAGCTGCTACAGGAGGACTGAATACTGCAGTCTTCTGCTGTGGCAAAAGTACAAGCTGCTTGTCTTCTGTGGATATGGCCTTTTTTTGGTCTTTATAAATACCACATGTGTAACCAGATAGAGTAAGGACTATTTGTTTTGAAGCATTTTTAGGTGTCTTGAAACAAAGGATGTCAATATTCCCAATGAAATGCGAAGTCAAATTCTGTTTTATGTGTGAATTGCATAGAATGATCAAGTGCACCAGGTTTTCTGTTTGAAGCAATGCATGAGAACAGAAAATGAGTTGATAATATCTGTAGGACCAGTTTTGGTTTGGTTTGTTTGGGGGTTTTTTGTTGATTTTTTTTTTTACTTAAATCTGATACTGCGCAGTTAACTTCTGCATATCCGTTTCATGTAATCTTGGTATGTCAGTGCCCAAGATCAGGGACCTGATTTTAGTGGCTGTTGCTAGTATGTGCTCAAATATTCTAGGACTAAAAATTAATGACCATCTAATTGTAATTGTTCTGCTCTTTGTTAAATTGGGTTGACTTGCCTATTTAAAAGCTGATTTATATGTCCTCACGTGATTAGACTGACCTAAGGAGCCTGTGCTACTTCTGTCTGGCTTTTTTTCAACTGAGAAATCTGGCTGTTAGGCTATTAGGAAGAGCTGAAGGCATGTGATTTTAATCATATATTTCATCCGAATTAAGGTAACTGAGTAAATTCCTTTCAAATGCAATGCACATATACAGGACTTACACTGACCACATAAATGTGTATGTAATGGTGTACTCAAGTATGAAGTAATATAGACAATATGGAATACTGTCTGGCCAGCTTTGAACACTTGAATGCAGATGGTAGGTGTTTGTTGTATGTGGTGTATAGACCAAAGGGTTGTTTAATCCTCAGTGGAAAATCACAGGGGTTGTACAATAGGATTAAGTGGGAATAGGAGCATAAATTTCTTGAAACAAGTATGTGAAATACTGTGGATGTAGCAAAGAGGTGAAGATGCTGTTCATGTATGAGTGCAAGATGAGTAGACTGAGCAGTGCCTGTGACCCAAATCTGAGAACTTGTAAAGCTGATCAGGCTCTTGGGACATCTGTTAAGATATAACTTGTAATTCAGTTTGAAACTGAGTAGACAGTGGGTATGTAGCTCATGAATCCTTCGTTTCCAGATGTGCTTACCCTTCTGATGTCAGTTTTGTGCTTTGCTTTCCTGACCTGACAAAGATAAACTTAACTTGCATACTTACAACACTGCAGTCTTAAGTCACTGACTATACCCAAATCCAAATTTGGGTAGCATCATCATGCTCTCACGTTAAATATTTTAAAAGGTTTGTTTGAAGACTTAATGCTACTTAACAGTCTCACTATAAAGGTTCTGCCCTGCTTTGGCTTGAAGATGGATGGGCAGTTATTGAAGGTTTTTTATTCAATCCTTTTTTTTTTTTTTGTAGCTCTGAAGTTTGGAGAGGGAAGTTCTGCACTATACTGCCTAATTCGGAAAGCTATTTTCCACACCTTCTTGAACCAAAAGAAGAGTCAGACTAGGTTTTTGGCTATGGGGTTAAGAAATGTGTTTCCTGAGCAGTAATTTTCCACAGGGAGCTGCTCTATACCAGGCACCCTTAGTTGGGAGCCTAAGCTTTTCTAACTGTTGCTAGCTGTTCAAAAGCTAGATGGGAGACGCTGTTCCCTAGCAGACAGTTGTCTATGTTCAGGTCCCTGCTTAGATAGTTTATGAAGTGTGCTATTTCTTGGCATATTGCTTTGTGGGGGGTTTTAAAAGTAGTTTATTTCTTTCCTCAAACTTTTCCCTCACTCCAGTAAAACAAGCCCCTCATCTGAAGCCTGAGGAGTGAGTTTGGCTCAGATGAGCTAGGACATCCGTTGCTTTTAACAAGCTGGTGTTGGTTTCTGCAGAGATTGTTTGGTGAAGCCAGTGTCTGGCAAGGAGCAGAGGCGGATGCGTGGGCCCCAGGGACCTACCATGGTGGTTTTGGAAAGAAACTGAAGGAGCAGTAATAAGGCCATGGGAGGACACTTGCTGGGCTTGTCTTGGCTTGAGGAGAGAAGGAGGAGAAAATGCTGTACCTGAATGATGGATCTCACTTCCTGGAGGGCATGAAATCAAGATAACCTGTTTTGGTATGAGGAGTTTGAAGCTTGGAGCTAAAGTAGAATGGGGAAAATGAGCTTTGCCTGGTAGTTTCTCCTGCTACATGTTAATGGAGGACTTCACATGGTGGTAGGCATCCAGATGAGATGCTTCACCCCAGGAAAATAGATCTGCTACTACTTGTATAGGTCTGTGCTGGCTGAGAAATTGGAGCTTTCTCTGCAGTCTTAGCACTTCTCATAAGTTGCTGTGATTCTCCTGAGCTCCCTGGATTTTGCCAGGAAAGCAGCAACAAAGGGAACACGAAATGTTTCTGGTGTCCTCAAAATAAAAATGTCATGGAACTGTTGGAACAAGTCCAGAGGAGGGCCATGAGGATGATCATGGGGCTGGAGCACCTCCCGTATGAAGACAGGATGAGAAAGTTGGGGCTGTTCAGCCTGGAGAAGAGAAGGCTGCATG
>JAOEHY010029262.1:0-24457 GCA_025447955.1 Psilopsiagon aurifrons | reverse complement strand
ATTGGGAGGAAAGACATCCTGAACCCGCTGTTCCATAAGCATGAGTAATAAATAGGCTCCTGCTTACAATGCTGGAATAAATATTGTTACAAATAGCTCTTTAGTTACAGCCCAGCAGACAAGTACATGTCAGAGCCTTTTAAAAGGACACACTGCAAGCAATAACAGGGAGAACTTGTATCACAGGTTAAGAAATACTCGGCACAAGAGGTACACGTATTCGTATGCTCTCATCTCAAGCGTGCTAAGAGACTGCGTCTGTACACATCTGAAATGCTCGTGTGGCTGTGTATACTTACACAAGTGTCCCAGCCACCAGCATCTTTAGCAGGTGCCAGCATCTGGAAACCACTGTCTGTGATTGCACCAGCATGCACAGACACATGCTCAAATACCTGCTTGTATTCCTCCTTTTTTACAGCCACCAGGGTACATGCAGGAATGCTTGAGAGTCTGCCTGTAGTCAGAAAATTACTGGCTAGCTCGGTGCATGTTTGTGCTGTGTTGAAAGAGCGCTCTGTAGGCTTGTATGCATGCACACACATGCTGGCTCTTCGTGTTTGTGTACATCTCCTTTGCAGAGGAAAAGGCAGTTTTGGGGCAGAACAAATAGAGCAGAGTCCACTTGCTGATGTTGCCCACTGTGGCGTTTGCACTAGGTGACAATCTGCGCTCTAAACTACATGTATAAAAGGGACATTGTTTATGTATAGTACCTATCAAGCTATAATTAACTGTAGATGACAATTACAAATAAGACTATGCTCCTGGGTTTCCAAGAAACCAGAAAAACATACACACACTTTTCATTTATACACAGAAATGTTTCCAAGAAAAGTAATGTAAAAATATGTTTTATTGCATTTGCAATTAAAATAGGTTTTAGTAAAATCCATGTTCATCATGATGATCATAGTTTTTACTGCAGTCCTCTGAAAATCAAATCAGTCAATATAGTCCAAGTTGGATGCCCATAAAGTGACTCACCCAAATCATCCTAGCCATTTTCTAAAAAGCTCTTCTCATTTGTGACTCGTTTTATACAGTTTCTCTCCAATTCCACAAAATTCCTGCCTGACTACTGCCTTACTGCTGGCAGGTCTGGCTGTCCTCAGGGATCAACCCATTTGGGAACACAAGCCAGACAGCAGGTCATGCACATGCGCGGAGAAAAGCCCCAAGAGCTTTAATAGAGACTTACAAAGGTGATTTGCACCCCTGAGCCTGCCCAGCTACCTCTGGAAGATAAACCCCTACCAAGGGTCTAACACACGTGTTCAGAACTGCACAGACACTACCTTTACTGGTAGGCTGCAGCAGAAATTAATGAAGGAAAAAAACTCAGCAGGTCTCAGAGAGTTGTAGGTTTCCATAACTATGGTAGCCACTGCAGTAAAGAGAGGAAAATTTGGGATAGCTCCAGTCGAGTTTTTGCTGCCAATACAGACTGAGATCACTCTACAGGAAGGAGAGCCTTTCTTCTATATATAATTATGGTCAAAACGTACATTTCTAAGCATGGATATGCCCATGGACACATTGCTACATTAGGCTAACCCTGTTTTAATTCCTTCCTCTACCTCAAAATCTCCCTATCAGGAAGCAACCAGGGAGCAAAGGAAATATCCCAAATTTCAGGGGGCTGCCTCTAAGTTCCCTGATAGGACCCTGAGCTTCTGAAGGTAAACCCTCAGTGGTAACACTGCAGCAGTCTGTTTCACAAAACTCACCTTCCCAACTATCTCTTTTTCTTTCCACTGAAAATAGGGATAAACAGAAAAAAAATTAACTCAAAAAGGCAACATTTGTCTTCCGATCAAACCTTGCTCTTAGTAAGAGAGAAAACTTTAAGTCCTAGATGGAATAGACACAAGCTTCACAGCTGGATAGTTGGTGGATGGCCTACAGCATATATGGGAAAGGAGAACAAGTATCTGAACTTTACAGCCTATGCCTTGTCCTCTGTTGGGTCAAGTGCGAGAGACAGCTCAAGAGACCCTACAATTTAAAATGTGTAAGTTCTTAACTACTGCTTAGTGGCTTAACTGGTCACCCTAGTAACCCAAATGCTATTATAGTCTACGAGAGCTCAGATATGGTTCTGTCCTTTCCCATCTCCCATTTAAAAATAAAATAAAATAATGGATAAATAGATGAAAATTGGTGATAAAGTTTTGGCATTTATTGTATCAAAAGCCCCAAACCCTACAACTGCTTAAGAAAAATTTCCCATTGAGTAAACAATTTTTTCTTCCTGCTACCTTCTAAACTCCTCTCTGCCCTCCATGAGCCCACCAGGCGGCATGAATTAGAGAGGAAAATAAACTTCAGCTAGAGTTGAGGGTGAGAAGTGAAACCAGAAGGGGTAAGGAGAATCCCAACAATAGGAAAGTAACAGAATAAAGTGAATGCAGATGGTTCCACTCCTGTTACTTAATCAAAAGGCTGTGCAGAGTCACTAGAGCCAGCATAAAGTCATGTGTTAGAACAACAGCTGATCTGTATTAAAGAAGATTAACTCGCAATGCCATGGTGGAGGGCCTGGGATTATTTTATGTGCTTCCATTGCTGAACAAGCCGTCAGCACAATTACTGCCCTCCGAAGTGAATGACTGATCTGTAACCACAGCTAAACAGCACGCTGCTTAGGGGCCTGGGTGCTTCATGAAGATGAATTTCCATACCATCAAAGTGCTTTTAATGGGCTTCCTGATCCAACCACAAGGCCTGCTTTGCAAGTATATAGAACTCAGGATGAAGGCTTCCTGTCCAAAAGGATTTGGCCGGTTGTCACTTGACAATTCCCAGCCAGCACAAGGGAGGAGAGGGGGGAGATAGGTAGAGTTGTCTCTGCTTTGGAGGATTATACAAAAAAAAGAGAAAAAAAAAAAAAAAAAAAGGGTACAGATGCTTTCTGAATGCAACCAACTGCTGTATCCACAGCTGAATTCAATGCGCTTAACAAATAACGGCAATTTAGCTATGCTTGCGAGGAATAGCTTGAGTCACTTTGCATTAGCATCTGGCTGAGTGTTAAAGTCATTTCTACATGGGGAGCGGAGAAAAGAAATTTCTGCTTCAAGCATCCTTTCAAGAATGCTTAAATATTTGAATGTAAATTCCTTTGTGCTTGTGATCACTTCTTCTTATATCTGACACTCTGCTTTTCCCTTTTCCCTTCTGGTACTCTTCTATGTGAAATGCCATAAACATGCTTCGTCCCTCTCTTTATTTCTCTCTCCCCATACCAGTGCTCTTACTCTTCTTAGAGAGATTGTATGTACCACCAGATTCCTATTACACTGACCTCCTTTTTCCTTCTCCTTCCTCTTAAGAAAGTGCATGAAATTGGAGCAATTTCTACATCGCTTACACCCAGGATAGCCTGATGAGAAAAGTACAGTAGTGAGAGACTCACACGTACATTTAACATTCATTACCCAGACTGCTGGCTTCTCACAGCTTATTGATCAAACTCCATCTAAAAACAGGGAAAATGGAAAGCTATCCAAATTAGCAATCTGCTCATTCTGGGCAATATTGTTTGACTCACAAGCTTCCTAGGATGACTGACTTTCAAGTTTCTGCTAAATAGCTGATCATTTTTACTCATTTTATTTATCTGCCTCTTTCACTGATTCACACAAGGCCTTACAGTGAAAAGCCACTAGAAGTGGTTTCAATAAAATTCAGTTTACACCAAATGCAACTATGGTCACCTTTGCTGTACTGCATGACGAAGGCTGTTTCATCTCAGAAAATACTGCAGGGGAAGAGAAGAACTGAGGAAAAAGTCTTGCTAGGCATATGATGTTGAGACGCACACAAGAGTTCGGATGTATATCTTAGGTGGCAGTATTATAAGAATAGCTCGCTATAAATGTGTCAGCAAGGACTGGAAGGTCTATTTATCCTCCATAAGCCAGGGCAGTGCATGGAAAGAGATCATGTATTTCCAGAGAAAAGCAGCGAATCACAACCTCTTTAACATATATGACTATTACAGTACATACTGATTTTACTAGAGAATATTCACTTTGTCAATATTTTGTTATAACAGAGTTTCACAGGCCAGTTCAAAAGCAGAAGGTGATAAGGCCCATACATTCTGCTGCCTTGAAGTTCCACTGCAAATACTTGGTGCAGTTTGTGTTGTCAATTTTCCATTTCTTCAATTTTGTTAAGTCATCTAATGTGACATGACAGTGCTACATTGCAATGGTCACAAAACATCATATATGACAACCTCACAAGGCTAAATACCCAGAAGCTGAGCTTGAGTATCAGCAAAGCTTATGTTCCTAAAGAAGCTTGATTATTTTCAAATCCAGCTCATCTCGCAAACACATGTAAGCATTTCCATAAAGGAAGATTTCCACTTAGACCCACAGATTCCAAGATCACCTTCTTGTAATACGCACTGACAGGCTGGAACAGAGAATTAGTGGCCTCCAAAGTTCTCATGAGGGCTTTAACTATCTCTGCCTCCACTCCACTCTCCCCCAAGATTCTCCAGGTCTCATTCTCAGGTCATCTTTTGGTTGTGATTTTCATTTTATCTTTCCCCTTTTTAAAAAACAACTCTTCTGTTTAAAAATGTGGAAGAAGAAAACAGGGCAAGTAAAAGGAGGGAAAAAAAGGAGGAAGGACCTATGTATCTGTAGGAAGAGCCTAATGCAATCTCAGACCCTTTGCAAAGGAAGTCTCAGAAACTCACCTTTTCTGTCCTGCAGTTATTGAGACCCAGGCTATTCACAACAGCCACCTTCCCGTCCAGCACCTGTTGTTCCCTCCGAAGTTGCTCCTTCATCTGTCGGGCCTCCTGGATTGCCTTGGTAACAGCATCATGGTCATTTAAATAACCTGACGACGTGATAGAAGAAAGGATATCTTAAAAAAAGAAAGTTACAAGAAAACACTTTAGCTTTCATTGGTGAAATGTACCAATAGTTCATCATTATTAATGAGAAAGAGTTAGAAGATAATGCCCATAAACGCATCCGTGCTGTTATTGTTATGATAGAGCAACCTGGACAGAAAACATGAAAAACTTCAGAGCCAAAACCCTTGTACTGATATGTGATCCCATTAGTTTCAATATTTCCCTGACACTACAGAGGTTAGCCCTGTGGTTTGTATGCAGCAGGATGAAACTGGATATGAGTTAGAGGAAGCTTTGATCATACCAGCAATCCAAAACTCTTAAAAATAGACCTTTTCATTCTTCCCCTTCTTAAAACTTGTGAATATATTAAAATAAACCACAGGTGGCGGTGGTTTGCTATAGATATGAAATGCATAATGACGGGGAAGAGAAACCTCATCCACTGAATGCTCCCCACCACCACCTGTCATTCAGAAATGCATAAGAAACCACAGCTACATGGACCTACATTCCCACTCCTATTCATGCTGCTAATAGTAGGTCAAATGTCCACTGTTTTGCTGCAAATTCACAGCCTAGGGCTTAGCCTTAGTAGTCACTGAATTATTTCCTTTTAAAATGTTACAAGCATCACACGCACAGCTAATACTATTTAATTTTAAATGTGACACTTTGTCATTTTTTTCCTTTAGCGTACTGTAGATTATACTTATTATGATCTGCATGCGATTTGGAGGACAGAATACTGATGGGAGACTCCAAGCCCCAGTCTATTTTTCAAACATTAAAGGAGAGGCTAATATCTATCAATCTCCCTCCCCCTCTCCACATCCCCACACGCGTGCGCACACACACACTTCTTTCTGTCTTTTAACTAGGGCATAAAAATGGCATAAAATGAATCTGTAATATGAAATTGCCCAGAAAAGGGACTTCTGTTTGTGACATGAGGCTAAATCTAACCAGATCCATTGGTGAATTGTGACAGATGGAGGGACTGTGAGACAGAAGGCAGGCACTAATCACACACAAAATGACCGGCTTGCCTCAACATGTTCCATGGATTCCAGCAAACTTTACACCCTAATCCATTTTTAGAACAAAAAACATCTGGGCCATAAATCCTCTAATCTGCCAAAACACGCTATTAAATCCCATGATTTGTTGAAAAACACTAAGATTAAAGAAAGGAAATATAAAATGGCTAACTGCCGTGTTAGGAAAGTGTTATTAATACTCTTTCTTTGTCTCAATTATGAATGTTCTGTTCCTAAAGAGCCTTGTCTAATCATGTCAGATTACACATCCTTGTTGTATTGCTAGACTCTTCTATCTGATCTGCTGATTGCCAAAAAACATAGGATATTGTCTTGCTGCTTAAAACATTTCAGGGGAAGAACCTGATGTCAGATTAGTTCAGTGCCGTGCTGCTGTCAGGATTTTACTTTGGTTTTGGTTTTTATTGTTGTTTTTTTTAGACTGCAGGCAGAACGGGATTGGTGTTCTCATCCTCCTCAGTGCACAAAAACTAGAAAGAAAAGTTTCTGTGTGGTTTGACTGTTGTTAATTGTACTAACAGTTAGCTTTTGGCTAAATACCCAGAAACCCTGAGAGTTTTGTATGAAATAACTTGATTCACATTGCTTTTATCAAATGATCCAGTTCATTAGTTCCCAGCCAATGGAATTCCGGCAATTCCAGCTTTCCCAGCATAAGGAAGGATATATCCTGCACCAGCACAGTGCTACCAGCTGATTAATTTTTTTACCTCCATTTTATCAACTTGCTTGGTTTCTTCCCCACTTTGCATCTGTTACTGATCAAGCTTGGATGTACTCAGAATAAATTAAAAAGGAAGCAAATAAATAAACAAACAGTAGTATTACTGCTGGTTCTGCTCTTGATTAGGCTAGGTATAGTACTTTCAACTGTACAGACAAATTTGCCTAGGAACTGGAATTCATGCCCTTCTCCAGACTATTTGGCTTTTCCTGAATACTGCTATCTTTGAGACAGTTTGGCACATGACAGTGAATAAAAGCAAGCACTCCTTATGTTTTTCAGTAGCTGCCAAGATGCTGGTGTGCAGGGAAATGATTAATATAGAAGCGAGTTGAATGTAAATTATTGTTGTTTAGGGTAGGTGGTGAATTATTGACAGAGAGGGGAACTGCATTACATAAAATGCACTTAGTTACAAGGATTGCCAAACTAGCATAGAGATGTTGCAGATAATGGCAAAGGGCAGAGAGAAGTTGTTTCTGTTTTTAGTTCACGGACATATGCCTGTTCCCAAAAAGAAATGCTTGGATTTAAAGTCATGCATGAAGCCACGACATTTGTGACTGCTCAGTCTGTAGCATAATTTACACACTATAAGGATAGCTCTAAAAAAGCACTACAGATCTGTATGCCCGAATGCTGCTTTACTGTTAATCACAGGAGGCTGTAAGTTTGCGTCCTCCAAAAATAACTGAACAATACATGAGCATTTCTCATGCCATGGGATCCAAGAAGCCTGAAGAACTCCTTTCAGAGAACAGTTTTAATTTAAAGCTAGAGGTGGTGAAAAGTGACAGCTCAAGCAGACCCCAGCAAGAGGGGCTGGGGACACCTAGCACAGACTGCCTGTGCCTTGCACTGACAGCTCTAATCATTCCAATGGTCGAAGCAACTGTCTTGCAAATGACTGCATGCTTCCCAGTGACTTTTTGTAGAGGGATTAATCTCTTGAGATAAAGAAGTGATATAGTTTCTCTATGATTTTTAGGACCTTAGTACCTTTGATAAAATTCTACCCTTTTTTCTTTCTTTTTTCTTTTGTGGCATAGCTCCTACTAGAGGGTGCCTTGAAACCTCATGCTCACTTTCTTAAGACCACCAAATGGTTTCAACATGGTAATGAGTTTCACTTGTAACTTTGGTTGGCTCTGACCTAGCAGTTAGCAGAAAACACTCCAGAGAGTGCTCATCAGTCTTTCATTCTTCTAGTCGTCCACTAAAGAATAAACCCTTGTTAGAAGTAGGCTAAGTCTGTCTAGCCCCTGCACCAGTTAAAGACTGCTTTTCTTATATATACAGTATGCACATTGATATTACTCAGCAACCTCAAAAAGTCACTTTCTATATTTGTAGCTGAGACATACAGCAGTGAACTCTGTGTCATTAACAATAACTTAAGTACGTTATCTTTTACTCCACAGTTTTCCATGGTTTATTAATGGTATAATGCATTAATTCTTCTTACAAGAGTGACCTTTAAAGCTCCATTCATCCTCACAGCTTTTATCCAATTACATTATCACTCACTACAGGTACAGCATTTCAAAATCTGCATCTTGTTAAAAGAAGTAAATTGCAGGGGTCTCAAACCTACGAAAAATATCAGGTGTGCAGGCGGAGAAAATTGGAGAGGAGAGAATAAGAGATGTCCTGACACTGAGGTGCAGGGCAGATGTTTAACTCCACATCTAAATGTGATGCTCGCTCTATTAAGGATAAAAAATTTAATATGAAAAAAATTGAAACTCGATTCATTGTACATGGAGAGCAGTAGGGCCAAGCAGATTAAAGATAAAATATATTATTACCTTCCACAGCTAAAGAGTGTAGAGTTAATAATAATACATGTATTAACAATTAACAACGTGATATTTACAAAATATTTATATAATTGTGACATACCATACCAAATAAAGTCATTTTCTTTTCTAATAGTCATAGAAACATATTCTCTGTCTGATATACACAGCTCTCATCAACATTAGCAATAATCATCTATGCAGAGTGAGATGGCAATTTGGTGGGAGCTAGACCTGCTCCAATCTTTGGACATAACTATGGTTCTTCCTGGTGTCTATGCAGATAGAATACATTGTACAATGAGCTTGAGAGAAACCCATGAAGGCACAAAAAGATTTTACTATGTAGCACTGAGATTTCACAGAAAAGGCTTTTGACGGGTCTGACATACGGCTTCTTTTGTTTTTTGGTTGAACCCTGAAAGCGGCCAGCAGGAGATGCTTTAGGAGGAATAAGACACAGAGTAACAAACTAGGTACAACTACCTACCTCACTTAATTCCTTAAACAAAGCTTGATTTACATGCTGAAATCTTAATTCAGGTTATATTCAATTACACTTCGTGGTCTAAAATTTTTCTGTCACAAGGATGATGAACAAGGTGTGCATACATTTTACTTATACATAAAGAGCAGTCCCTTTAACACATCAGACTTGCAAAATCACTTAGACTGTTATTATTTAGATGATCTTTGGGCAAAGGGGTGATTTTGGCAGGAGGAAGAATTAACCCTATTTTCTGAACAATGTTAAAAGCAGACCGTCAAGAGTTTTTGCAAGATACACCAAATACGGTGATTGATTTATTTATTAAAGTGAAATAATGCTCCATGCAGCTTTTCAGCAGATTCAGGATTAAACCTGTAATTTTGCAAAGACGCATTTGCATATGTAGACTTTTAACTTAAAGGGTTTTCCATTTCAATTTATCCATCACTTTTAGATGGCACAGTAGAACATCACAGGTCTCTAATGCCTGCCATTAGATAGGTCACTGTCTGCCATGAAACAAATAGAATGTATTCACTTTTATTGATAAAGCAGTATCTGAAATAAAACAGCTCTTTCTTTTCTGAGTCTGTAAAAGTTAAGATACTCCTGAAATGGTAAACCTGTGGGAATTTCTCCACTGACATCAACAAATGTAGTATTATGGTCAGCCTGTGACAGCTCATAGACCAGAGTCAGCCACTGGCTGATAAAATGCCTACTTTCTATTAACACTAATCAATTATTATGAAGAGGGACAAGTGAAACTGAGCTTACCTATTGTGTTAGCTCTGGCTGAAGGACTAGCTAACGTTGCTGGCACGGAGGACTTTAGTGAACTGGCCCCGCTATTTATTCTCAGAGTTGGCATATGAGGAGAGGTGGGTGATGTGGGAGACTTGCCATCAGATGTCTTGGGTTTGGCTGAAAGGTTCAGAGGCTGGGCCACTTCATCCTACAACGAACAGAAGAGAAAAAAATGTTATGAAAAAACTACTGTTGGCACATCACCACCCAAGCAAAGACAGTTGTTTTTAGCTCATATGAACTCCTAAACCTGAAAGGCTGTCTGATGTACATTAAGATCAAATGTGATATCATCTTGTCATTCCAGTTTGGAACTGAAGTGACTGATAAGCTGCGAAGTTAGCACAAAATGATCAGAGAACATCCTCCATTTGCAGTTCATATGTAAGAATTGTCTCTGCAGAAGTTATCCACATCAACAAGATATATGCTTCTATGATGAAAATAAAGAGCAATCGTAAGGTTATATTTTTGTTATTTTATTTAAAACTTGGTATGGATTAATTAAATAAGACCTAAAAAGCATTTTCACTTAAAATTCAACCACCACCTCTCAAATTGGGCAAATGTGTTTGAGTGAATGGGTGCTTTCCTCTGAACATCCCAGGCTTAGAATTCCAAGCACAAAAAATTTCACAGGAAATAAATGCTTCTTTTCCACCACAAGAAGAAAGCAGGAAGAACCTGTCCTTTCATTCCATAAAGTTTGAAACAACATCTGGATGATTCTGTGAAGGTCCCTAGATTTCTTCATATTCTGTGGAGCTGGACTTCAATATTTAGGTAATTATTATTATGCAAAATAGAAAAATGGGTGACATTTTTTGCAGATTAACTGGAATTATTCCTAAGCCTGGCTTGATTACACACAGTAACAGACAGGGCTATAAAAGACATAAAATTCAAGTATTTTTGTTTGAATGAAATAAGACACAAAAAGAGAAAAAAAATCAAACCAAAGCAAACAAAAAAACAGGGAAAAGAGAAAAAGCTTTTCAACAAGAAGAGTATTTTAGAAGTGATTTTAACTGACTTTTAAATGGATATGGTATTAGATCCAACCACTGCATATTAGCTTAGCTCTGCTCTGACACTGTGACTTAGGAAAGCCATCCTTTAGCTACAGGAAGTGTACTATGCAACTGGGTCTCAGCTCTAGGCACCAAAAAAGCTGATTCTGATCTCCCCGAGTTGTAAGTACATTCAGTTTTATAGAATTATTCTTGACTTACAACAATGCAAAGCTGACTGGAATTAGACTCATAATGTTTGAGTGTTTTACTGTTACCACTAAGGTATCTGTAACTACTATCATATAATACTGATTCTTTTCCACAGAGGATGGTGTGCTGCAGTAAAGAAGGAATTTTATAGTTGCCTGTCACTTGTGGAAGTATGATGTAGATGTACGCCTCCAAACACAGGACAATTCTGCAAAGCACTGTCATATAACTTTTCCATTACCTAGAAGAAGCAAGCTCCAAGCAAAGCACTTTTGTTATATTTGATTATTTCTACATTTTTGTAATAGTCACAAGTTAAAAAGAAATTAAAGCTTAGCAGACAAATACAGCAGAGACACCACGGACAAAGCTGTCATCCTTAAAGAGGTATTTCAACCGTCCTAGATGTAACTTGTGGATAAAATAATGGGGAAAAATAATCAATGCTTACAATTGTCTTAGGAGCCTAAATTCTGTATTCTCAGAAGCAACTTAGGCACCTAGAAGGCAGTTCTGTTTGCTTCTAGGAGATTTAGGACTCAGGGTTAAAAATGTCACGCAGTTCAAACAGCATTTGACATTTTATGAAGTTATTTGTTCCTTTATAGAAATAATTTATGAATCCATTTGTATTAGAATAAAACAGATTAACCTACTATGGAAGGGGAATTGCTCTGTTGTTTCACCAATTTAAATTCAAAAAAAATAAAATCCCACAACAGTGCAATGATAGTGTTGTAAAATCAATACTGAGATAGTGGCATAAAAATGCAAGTACAAACTAGCCAACCAACCAACCACAGTGACCTTGTGCCAGACAAGGATCCCTGAACAGCAAAGTCATCTGTTTGGAAAACAGCATCAGAAGCAAAGCAAACCTGCCCACAGATTTGTTTCAGCTTAATCCAAGAGGGGCTAGTTTCCATGCATATTCAATTCTCGACCTCTGTTGTAAGTCTCAACAAAAGGGAATGATTAGTTTCAGATATGGTACTAAAAGCTGCAACGTGCTCTCTGGCCACTGGAAACTGACCAAGAGCAGCACCTCAGCGCATGGAGAGCAGCAACCAGCCCCTGATGGGAATGGTTCTCGCTCACTGCAAAATCAGCCCTGATTCCAACCCACATCCTAGTGCGGAAAGGGGTTTTTCTCATTCTTGTCCTCTTGACTCAATCCTTTGGCTGTCCTGACTCCACAAAGTTTATTTCCTTCCCTTCCCTTGCTCCTTCTCCCTTTCCTCAGTTCTTCAGTTCCCATTTTTTTAAGCCTGCTGTAAGCAAGGTCTTGTGCAAGTCCACTATAGAACAGTGGGTTTGGACTCATTTAATGCAAGTTAAAAATGAGAGAGGTGTTTTTTTCCCATCATAGGCATCCAGCAATGGAGCTGTCTGTGCTGTAGCTATTCCTGATAGTAAGAATGCTCTTCTTCATTCAAGTCAGCACAGCCTTCTCTGGAGCCAAGAAGTATAAGGCCTTGTGGAAATAACAGAAGTCGACAGCTCCAGAGCTGATAAATGCCATTTCAAATTTCCCCTTCATTCACTTTCATTGTGTTTTCAGGCTAATGGTAAATTAATTGGAGGTCACAGAAGCTTATTTCTCATAAAGGAGGATAAGCAAACAATTTTCAGCTATTATATGTATTTACAAAATGATATTACTTCACTGTTATGTCTTTGCAACATTTTTACTTCTGGTATTTCAAAGAGCATTCTCAAATCCTTTCTGGAAGTCAAATACGTTAAAAATTCAGTCAGAGAGTTTAGAAATCCTACATTGGATCATGATAATTTAAGTTATTTCCTTTACTACAGTGGAACTACACTGATTTATTCTATGAGAGTCGTCTAAAAAACATCTGGGAGACAGGTAATAATATATAATTGTGATAAGTGTGAAGATGACTGTTAGGATCTCCACTACTATAGTCACTGAGCCATTTTACTTTTTCCTATATGCAGACATAAATTCAAAATTCTCTGGTCTTCCAGTTTAAATTAAGAGCTGTACTGTCTTCATTATTGATTTGTGGCTGCATAACCATGAGAAGAGTTAGGTGTTGCCCTTACTTTATTTTTAACTATATAAGCTCCCACCTGGCATTCTGTCACATTATAGATTAGCAGGCTTCACTCTCAATTATATCAAGGCTGTGTATAAGTGAAGCATGACAGCCAGTGTAAATAATTGTAATAAAATGAAAAAATAGATGTAGGATGTTCACTCCAGGTAGATGGTTGTCTTTCAACAGCCAAGAGATTCGATTTTATACAATGGCATCACAGAATTTAGAAATGCTCCCTGCATTTAGTTTTTATTAGAGAGAGGTCAGTATTGATTGGTCTCTGCCCTTTTTTTGACACGCAGTTATTCTAAGATGCCATTGATAAGGGTGATTTTTTTCAAGACAGTATTTTTTAAAGAGTTAAACAAAGTCAAACATTTATTTATGTATCAGCCAAAACGATTAATGCTTAGACCAGAGGATGTAAAGACCCAAAAGGCTTGTAATAATATAAACACAGATGTGATGAAAGTAAAATATGATCTTGATTAAAGGTTATGAAATGTTTCCTTTAAAGTAGCGCATTTGTCTAGCAAAACAAAATACACACACAAAAGAAATAAATGTAGAGAATAAAGCATAAGCAAAAACACATGACAAAGGGCTAATAAAATGAAGTACCCACAGCACGAGCATGGCATTGTAAAGAGTTTCCCCATCCCCTGTATCACAGTAGCATCAGAATAGCCACTATTTTAGGGAGAGCTGGTGGTCTGCTTCCCAGGATTGGAAGACTGTCACTAACCAAAACTTTGGAGCTCAGGGAACTTTAAATCCTTGAATTGCTCTAGAATATATTTCTTCTTTCCAGATGATCTTTAGACATACAAGGGAAGAAAGAAGAATCCTTCATCCACACCTGAATTTGGGAAGTAAACAAAATCCCCAAGAGCTGCATTTTGTAGCTTCACTTAATCTGGATTTGTGTAACTTTGAGCTTTTATATTTAGGCATCAGACACTGTAAATCTCAGAGTGTAAGTGCCTGAGAAGCAACAGTTAAACATGCTGATAAGTTGAGTGTGCATCACACCGCTTTTATAAGGCTTGTATGGTTCTTTGAAAATGTAAAATGCTAGGTAAACACAAACTGCCCATTAATGTGGGAGTAAAAAATGAAAGAGAGAGAAAAGGAAAGGATTTGGCCACAGTCACACAGTAACATAGCAGCAGAGTTTCAAACAAACCCAGGAATTCTGACTTGCAGATGCCAATGCTGCAAATAGTTGGCTGAAATGGTGTATTTTCTGATCTTTCAATCATGCTGTCTCTATTTACTTCCTAAGATAAAAAGTTAGTTTACCTCTAAGGAGAAGATATATGGAAAAAGAAGAGAATAAAATTCGATTTTGAGAATCTTTCTAAACTGTATATTAAAAATGGCACCATTTCAACACCAGAAGCTGAATAAATGACTGATAGCCCAGATGAATGAACCAGTCTCAGAGAAAGAAAAAAGGGGGCATGGTAGGGAAGAACCCAGACAATTAATTTGGATTTCATAATCTCACTTCTTTTCACATTATTTTAAAGATTAGTTCACTATTAAAATACAGTTACTGAATTACTGTATTGTCATTTAAATCCAAGTGCCGTATCCCACTGTGGCACACACTGAAGGTCCAGGTTGCATAGTTTATTACAAAATCATGAACTACTCTGTGCATCATCTGACTGCCAATAGAAATGTGCTTAAATGACCTGGCATAAGCACAGCCTAGCATGCTGTACTAAAGAGGCTTTTCAGGACCTCTGGGAATACATCCGCCACATCTTGCTGCCTATTTAAATGACCTTGACAGTACAAATTACAGCCAAATGAGTTAGAAATGAGAAGCCAGAAAGGGGTTTTCTAAAACAATGCCTCTGCCACCTCACCAGAAACATAGCCTCCTTCTCCTCCCCCCGGTTCTGTTCCATGGAGATCTTAGTTTCAACAGAAATGCAAAAAATATGGAGCACTTGCTGGCATGTCTGGGCAGAAGACAATGATGCTATTGTTGCCCACTGAACAATGCAGCCGGTCAGTGGCTTATCAATTCAGTCTCCTGCTTATCCAGAAATGTCTAACCAAAATGTATCAGAAACTGAGGTGTAACAGCATATATGCAAAGAAAATCTTTTGGCATCACTGCCCCTCAAGACTACAGTTGTCCATGCAGACAAAGACACTGGTAGCTTCCTCCACATCCCCTTCCCTTCCTCTGAAGCCACTCATGGCGAAATTATCAGTAGTGATAAGAAGCTGAGAGGTAAAGGCAGTTGCGAAACATGTACAAATGAATCATGCTGCTGATATTATCCTCACTGATGAAATAATTGTATTAAATTAAGCAGGGATGTTCACATGACAGGATGGGTGAATTAGATAATGTTCATCTGCAGCTGTACCTCCTCCTGCCACATTCTCAAGTTTTGATTAAGAATAATGCGTCCCTTCCTGCAAAGGTGGAAATTTCTCTAACTACATAGAAAAAAGATGAAGACATAAAAACAGGCTTCTTGGTTCTGATATGATAATAAACACAACAGAATTATTCTTCAGTTTCAAAGAAATCAGTTTGTTCTACTCTTACCCATGAGTTTCTGCACCAAAAGGTACAAACTTTTTTTTTGCACAAGAAGGTACAATTAGACTAGTTAGAAAGGAAAATAAAAGGCAAGGGAAAGGAAAAGACAAGGCAGAGGGCAAATATTAGAAAGAAGTGCTTTCTTTCTTGGTACACCAAAGTGTGCACGCTTCCTTCTGTGTCCTTCTGTGATAGATGCAGAAACATCTCAATCTCGATTTCTATCTATATACTCGGAGCAGATATTTTATGGTGTTGCTTTGCTGAGTACCTTCTTCTGACTGGGATGCTCTCAGAAGGCAGATACTTTCTGAATGCAGCACATGTTACTCAAACAAAGTACTTCCACGCTTTAAGGATATTGGGCAAATATCCTTAAAGTCCCTTGAGTCATGGGACTCAAAAGGGGGAACTGAGATGCTTTATATTTGTGACAAATATTCTTTTTGTTCCCTCATCTGCTTCTTTTAGGGGAGTACTCAAGGAATAAATTACTCCCAAATGCTGATTTACACAGTGGGAGCATTTTTGCAGTGTCACCATTACTGTTCATGGGGAAGACTACTGCAGGGACACACCAACTTAAACTAGTACCAAGGACAGATAGGATTTTTCCCCAACAACACTATTCCCCAATTTTTACAACACTAGGGGCTCTCAGTGCAGATATTCTCTGGGGACTCTGTCCTTTCAGTAAGATTCCTAACATCTTCCCCTTTCATTTTTCTTCACAGGAAGCCTAGCTGACAGGAAAAGAAGGCTGCAGTTACAAAGACTAATTTGCTGCCCTGGAAACCCCAAGCTTTGATTTTGTCTAGTCCACATGTTGTCACAGTAAAATAAGAGAGCTGCTGGGTGGTTTTCCCTTTGTATTTAGCACTGTTGTTTCCTAAAATTGTACGCAGGATTCACAAACACATATAGGAAGAACAAAAGAGGAGTGTGCGCAACCTGTCTATAAACACAGAAGGCCCTAGGAGCTGGATGTCTTACCCTGCTTCCCATAACCTTTTTAGCGGGTGCACAGCGCTTATTATGTAGTACTGCTCAATTCTATCAGCCACAGAATACAGATGCTGAAATAGCAGAGGGACCAAATGTCAGACAAGTCAGAATCATTTTAGTCCTCCAGCTAGCACAGACATGGAAGGGTGTGGGCTGTTTCAGCTGCAGGACAGCCTAGAAGTGGTTGTCTGCAGAGAGAGCACTATATAGCTCCTCTTCAAAGTCTACATCCAATGATGACCTGGGGCAAAAGCCTTAATTTTGTGCAGCAATTGAGTAGACCTCCACACACAGAGCCCTAAAAGCAACTCTTTAAAAAGTCTTCAGGAAAGACAAATGCTGCACTGGGATCTAGCCCTTTGGGGTTTCATGGAGCACAAGGCAGGATGTTGGCCAACAGAATACACATGGGCATGCAGCTTAGCAAAATGAGCAGACTGGTATGTGTTTACCCAAAATTCATTCATTTAGTTTCACAAATCCTCAGAGAAGCATCCTCCAAACCATACTTGCAGCTTCTGGCTGGCTTTGGACTGCCAAAACACCCACCATCCTTGTTAAGTCTCCTGGTAATCTCCACAGACAAATAGCACAGTGTGTTTTGAGGAAAGTGGCTGCTATGAGATTTCTAGGCTATATTTGCTTGATCATGAGTTTTCAGTCACACCAACCTCTAGGGAAACCTGACAACTTATTGATTTGTAACCAAACCAAGATCCAAACTTCAGACGTTCATTTTCATTTATACCAAAGTAACTGACACACTCTTACAGCCATTAATCTGCTGTTTGGGCATTTGCTCTTCTCTTAGGCTGAAAGAAGAAGTAAGAGCTGCTCACCACACTGCTTTGGACTCAGTATGTGAATTTTCAGTAAAGCATGAAACAAAACTGCAGGAACAAAGAGCTTTTAGCATTTGCTTGCACCTCATAATAAAAAAACTCCTTCTGCATCTCTGAGTGAGTGAAAATTTAACTCAGTAGCCTCATTTACAAAAAAAAACGTCAGTGAAGCTTGTTCTGAACAAATCCTGCCAAGTTTGGCTTGAAATGAGAAGGGTCCATGTTGAATAAAGATAAAATGTGAACCCGTGCAGAGAAACTAGCCACTTGGGATTCTGCTAGTCTACACTTCATGCAAAACTTAGGTCCTGTTGTTAGTTTTTACTTGGAATAATTATTGTCCAGTTGTATTTCTCACTTCACTCCTGTACCTATTTATTTGGTATAAGGCTATTAATGAAGGGCTTCTCTAGGAAGGTTCGAGCCAGCTGCCAAGCAGGAAGAGCGACTTAGGCACTGGTCATGAGGGACTGATGCAGATATTGTAAATCTCCAGGGGAAGACAATAACTGATTTCTCATGCTTTTAACCATGCAAATCAGTCTACATGAGGTAAAAATTGTTAGAAAGGATCACAAAATTGTTAGGGAAAAGAGAGGAAAGGATTCTTGCTAGAAAGAATGCTTCTTACAAACTGCCCCCACTGAAATACACGGCGAATAGTAAAGTGTAAGAGAAAAAAAAATCACTTCTCCAGTGTACCGCAGGAATATTAATTAATTAAAGCTCATAATTACTCTGACAGCTTTTGCTTTATTTTACAAATGGGAAGAATAAAGCACAAAGTGGCTAAATGATTTGCCTAATTCTCACACAGAGAGTAAACAGCTGAGTCATAATGAAAAGCAGAGCAATTGCCACTCTTACTCAGACCAACATTTTGGGTTGTTTTTGAACTGAGCCTCCTAAAATGTCCAGCTGCTTTGAAAGAATTTGCAAGAAAAAGCAGATAGTTTGAGCTGTGTCATGTATTCCTGAACTTGTGCTCCGTAGAAACTGGAGTGGCCTGTGCTCTGAATCATGATGCCTTGAAGCTTGGATCTTGGTTATTTATTTTTTTTAAATCCTTGCTACATAATTTTGTCCAAATAAAACCCAGAAGTCTAAACATGAGGCGGCATGTTCTTAACAATGCACTCCCCCACCCATAACAAGAACTGTTTAAAACATGGAAATAGCTATTAGACTGGATATTATTTGCCGCCTAAATTGAAGTTGCTACCTTCCAACAAATAATCCCCAGTAAATGTTAAGCAGAATGAACAGCAATGAAAACAACAAAACCTGAAAAGACGAGGAAGGACTTGGAAGGAAATAAAACAAGGACCTGCAAAGCCAAACAGCATTGTAAACTGGTACATTTTAAATGAACAACAAGAAAACAGAAGCCACACTGATCAAAGCCTCCCACCTCCTCTCTGTGGTGGATGACACCTTCGCTGGGAGCACACCACCACCTCTAACCCCACACCTGCAAAAGGAATTAATTTCAAAAAGAATACAGACCAAAGCGTACCATATCAAAACAAATTAGCAACGGACTGCTCCTCCTGCTGTGGCCAGGCAGGAGAAGCAAAGATGCTGCATGGATTCTAAGATTCAAAAAAAAAAAAAGACAAAACAAAACTAAAAAACCCAGCTGTTGAAAACTTTAGAAGAAACAAGTCAAAAGAGCTCGAAAGAAAAGAGATTTCAAACAGCCTGGACAACTGGCAGTGGGCTAAGAAATTCCTTTTCAAAAAACACCTGTGCTTTCTCTGACTTTGGATATCTATGTAGTCTCGATAGATTTTTCACTGAGAGAGGCAGAAACATATGCAGGGCTACAAATAAAAAGTGCGAAGATAACGTGTACTGGTTTTATTCATAGATACATACAACTGTAAGAAAAATGTCAAAATATACTTTATAACTGTAGATATGACCTACTTGACAATTTGTTTCTCCAACTAATACCTTTTCAAAGGGAAACACAAAACTCATCTGTCTTTAATGCTTGCATGCTATTAACAACA
Organism: Psilopsiagon aurifrons; assembly: GCA_025447955.1. Classification (NCBI taxonomy): domain Eukaryota; kingdom Metazoa; phylum Chordata; class Aves; order Psittaciformes; family Psittacidae; genus Psilopsiagon; species Psilopsiagon aurifrons. The sequence goes on along the minus strand of JAOEHY010029262.1, from coordinate 4,974 downwards.
CCCCAGATCACTAAAACCAAAATGATTTCACAACTCTGTCTTGCTGGGTATTTTTTCATTTCACCTCCTTTTAGCAGTAAGATGAAATCTAATCAGCAGTTCCATAAACTGGAGGGAGTTTAACGTACTGCAGGGAATGTTCAAAGCAAATACATACTCCATCACTGAGTACTGCACTCATAGGAGAGGAATTTGTTACATATTTACACCCGACCCATAATCACATACGGGGAGTTAACTGCTTGAGAGCACACCTGTTGGGAAGGGCTGTTCCTTTTCCTAAGCCACAGTAATGCCCTTTTTTATTGTGGATTCCTTGGGTCATGCCAAAGAGACTTATGTTCAGTTCCTGACTTTTCAACAAACTTTCTCTGTGAACTTGAATGAGTCACTCATTCTCCAATCTTCTGCTCACAATCACTGACATATTTGCAACGTTATCACAAAATATTGTCAAAGATAAACTTTGGAGTTTTGTACAAGTGCAAACGGTTGCAGAAAGTAAAGGGCCACCTCTTTTGTCTCAATTCTCTACCTACAAAATTGGAGAAAATACATCCTTTCGTCTATGAAAAGGGTTTCTTCTGAGCACACTGGGCATACAACATATATATGTTTATCTAACTGCATAGGGCCACCACCATTTACAGCCCTTTATGTTAATAAGTACAACCGATATTATATAATTATCCTAATGAACATATTAATCAACCATAATAATCATAATTAAAATCAAAATATATTGTATTTCCTTTTTTTTTTTTATTTGCTGCTGTCAGTACTGAATGCAGATTACAAGCAGAACAGTGCTGAAGAAGTATTCTGCCCCCCTTGGTGAACAGACTTCAGATCTTATTCCTGATTCACACCAGCAAAAATGAAATCACCATTAGGACCACTATCGGGGCCAAATCGCTGGCAGGCACAATGAACCACTAATTGCTGGATTCATTAGCAAGGCTCATAGTTTGTCCCCATGAGATGCTGAACACTTTCAGCTCCTTTTAAAACCTAGCATCATAGAAATTAAAATTAACAACTGCAGCTAGTATTTCTGTTATACTGTAGAAACTCAGCAGGAATTTGAAGTCAGATCACAAGAATGCTAAAAATCTATTATGGAAAATTAGGCAGATTTTTATCTACCATTTTTCTGTTAATTCTGTAGAACATGCATGCATCCACACACAATAGATATTCCATGGTGTTCCTCAAGCCTAAACAATTGGTTAAAACAGTTTTTGTAAAGCTGAAAGAAGACAACTGCCTTAAAAATACCTTTCAAATAGTCCCAGCATCACAGTGTTAAGATTGGCCTATTCTTTTCAGACATAAAACAAATGTCTATTTAAGAACACATCCAAATGCATTTCCATCACTCAGCCAGAACACGTTCACTTCCCAGAAACTAACACTGTAAGAGACGGAAAGAGAGAGGGAGAGAGAAAGGAGACCTTTAGTCCACCTACTAGCTTCACTGAAGGCTATGAATCCAGCCCTAGCTCATTTCAAGTAGGTTCAATTGTGTCAAAGGTTACCCACAAGCTATTTCTTGATGATTTATAGCTGATGTCTACAGATCTCCTTCCATTTTAATGATGACTTCAATACAGATGTTAAGATACTCTTTGTCTTCACAGAAGTATATGAGAGGGAAGTTGACATCTTAAAAAAAATTCCAAGAGAGTGATTTGCTATTTCTGAACAGGCCAGCTCTGGGCAGTTTTTATATCTTATCCAGAAGGAAAAAAATGGGAGGGGGAAAAAAGCTCCCTTCATCCTTTTCTCCCATATTAAACCTGCTATGTGTTTGTGACTTATTCTGGGCACAAATCCTAAAGCACTGACTCAACATGTATGTCACCAGTTAATTACGATCAAGACAAGACACCGGGATACTTGGTAAGCATAAGATAATTTTATCACTTCTCCAGTAATAACATGCATTTATATATCATTATTTTGCTCTGAGCCCAGAGCAATTTACAAAGTGAGTCCCAAATGATACTATCATGGGAATCCTTCCACCCAGCACTGAACCGTAATCATTTGGGGGTGAAGCACAACAGAGCACTGCATCATTTGAAATTTAAAATGTCATGCCAGTAAAACCCAAGAGAGTTGTCCAAATGTGAGACTGTTTTTAGCCTCAAAATTAGCCTTTGTAGGTGCATGTATGAGAGTGTGCACAAGACCCATGTGGATGTATCTATGTATGTTTGGCAATCTTCATCTCTATGGACATTTTGAGGCACCAGGTTTGATGAACTCCTCAAAGGTCCCACATCATTTGTGTAGAGGGACAATAGGGTGTGTGTGGGGGGTCATGCTCTAAGCCTTTCTCCTCAGGAGAAGACCTGTAAAGTGTGCTTACCCACACTTTAACAGACACCAGGGGATCCCCTTGAGAGAGGTATTCTACATTTCCAAGTAGTGTGAGACTTCACAAATGAAGCTTCTGGCACTCTTGGAGCACCTTATTAATTTTAAAATGAATGCAGAAGAGAAAGCATCTATTCAGTTCGTTCTGCTCTTCAGGTCTTTGAATATCTGTTCTTTTTGCCCATCATTAGGCAAGCCAAAATGATGTGGCCGTTGTTTTCCTCACACACTAGCCCCAGTAAACTCTAGTTGTTTGGTAGAGTAGTGAATTTCCCATATATTACACCACCACATCATTCTGCCTATAAGCTGCAGATTACTGGAAGGACTCAGTGTAAAGAAATTGGTATTTCTACGTCTCTGAAATTATGAACTGGAAATCCAGATAAGAAATGTAGTGGGAAAACAGTCATGTGACACCATTTTAACTTCCGATGTCATGAACAAAATGCTACTTGACATGCATTTCTCAGCCAAATGTATGTGCTGAATCTACCTAACCCCAAATTAGGTCTGCGCCTCTTATAGCAAGTGTTGAAAGCACAGGCTATTCACACAGTTATGATGAATAATAAGCAAACAGAGTTGAATGAATACATCCTAGAGTTTTAATTGCAGACTATTTTCAGTGGTCATCAGAAACTAGGATAGGAGTATCCAGAAAGGTAAAGAAGATAACATTAGAGAAGATGAAGAATATTGGAAATGGGCACAAAAAGGAGTCATTCTGATCTGCAAGCAAAGCAGAAACCCCAACAGAGCTTAGACTAGAAGGGCTCAAAAATTATTGAGGCAACCAATTGCTAAATTCAAAAAATGTTAACTTACAGCTGTAACCTGAAGCCCATACAGCTCTTAGCATGGTTCAAGATAAAAATAATCACTGATCTGGAATGACTAAAGCCCTGAGACAGCTACCTTTGGAAGGAAATTCACAAGAACACAACGCAACAAAAATACTCACCAGGATTGGTGTATATTTTCTTCCTAATTGTACACTGAATTAAAGTTGCTTTAGTAATTCTGTCACTACATTGCTCCCTTTTCCAGTACACTGCTTCGTAGTTTTTTCTAAAGCATTCTGGAGACGAATAAATGTACCCCTGAAACTCAAATTTAAGGAGCTTTTTGTGCCAGTTTTCCCATGGATATGTCATGTTGGGTTGCGTTTGTCACTATGTAACTCCTGTTGTGTTCTGTTAGCTTGAAATCGCGTAACACGATGTGGCTGATTCATGACGCGACATGTCACTGCCAGGCATGTCAGCTGAAAGCCTGGACGAACACATGTGCTTCATCTCCATACACACATAGCTCCTGAAATGACCCCTTATTTTAAATCTACTAGCAGGTGCTGGCACATTCACGCAAAAAAAGTTCAAGAAACACCAACAACTCATGAAATACTCGAAGATACATTCTTTCAGTAACATCATGATTGGAAATTGAAAAGCCTTCTCTCCAGTGTTCCCATTAGAGACAAGGTCTTCCCCTCCATGCACTCCACATACCAAGATACTGAGCAATCTTTTTATCAAAGACTTTTTTCCTAATATTTCTCCCCCTCACCCAGATACTAGTCATGGCATTAGCTTCTCTTTCCTTTAAAAGGAGAAAGGAAAAATGTAGGAACTGAAACAAAACAAACGGAAACTAAACTCACTCACATTCATTAGCACTTAAAGTACACATTTTAATTCAGTCTGGCAGTATTACTGGATGAAGACATATAATCGAGATCAAAATTTTAAATTGGTTTCATATACTAAACCCTGTTGAATTATATGAAAAAACAAAATGGTTTGCTCTGTCAGTTAGCCTTCCTCTGCAGTTCTTTGGATGCTCTTGACTGCTCTCTCTGGATCTTTCTATGATGGGGCTATGTAACTGATGGACAGGGGTAGAGCAGCTAGAGCAGCGGATGTCATCTACCTGGAGTTGTGCAAAGCATCTGACACTGTCCCACATGACATCCTTGTCTCTAAGTTGATGAGACATCAATTTGATAGGTGGACCACTCGGTGGATAAAGAACCGGCTGGATCGCCGCACACAAAGAGTTGTGCTCAATGGCTCATGCCCAGCTGGAGACCAGTAATGAGTAGTCCCTCAGGGACTGGTGTTGGACCCCGGTCTTGTTCAATATCTTTGTCAGTGACATGGACAGTGGGATTGAGTGCACCCTAGGCAAATTTGCTGATGACACCAAGCTGGGTGGTTTGATTGACAGACTGGAAGGAAGGAATGCCATTCAGAGGCATTGACACGCTTGTGAGGTGGGCTGATGCCAACCTGATGAAGTTTAACCACGCCAAGTGTAAGGTCCTACACCTGGGTCGGACCAACCCCAGGCACAGCTACAGGTTGGGCAGAGAAGAGATTCAGAGCTGCCCTGTGGAGAAGGACTTCGGGGTGTTGGTCAATGGAAAAATGAAAATGAGCCGGCAGTGTGCTCTCGCAGCCCAGAAAGCAACCATATCCTGGGCTGCATCAAAAGAAGCATGACCAGCAGGTCAAAGGAGGTGATCCTGCCCCTCTACTCTGCTCTCCTGAGACCTCACTTGGAGTACTGTGTGCAGTTCTGGTGTCCTCA
>JAOEHY010029261.1:12701-30102 GCA_025447955.1 Psilopsiagon aurifrons | reverse complement strand
CCGAGCACGGCCCCGGCGCGCCCCAGCAGCGCAGCGCGGCCCTGGGTGAGCCCCCGGGCCTGGTCCCCGGGCCCCAACGAGCGAGGCCCCGGGCTCAGACAGCACCGTTCCGCTCCCCAGGCCCCGGTTCCGACTCGGAGGACGATGCGGAGTGGCCGTCGCTGGAGGCGGCGGCGGGGCGCGGCGGGGAGGTGGCGGTGGACCCCGAGGATGAGGCGGCCATCGAGCGGTTCATGAACAAGAACCCGCCGCTGAGGTGAGTGTGGGCTCGGGAGGGACCGGGCCCGGGGGTGCTGAGCACGGCCCCGACCCGCGCCCTCCCGCAGGCGCACGTTGGCGGACATCATCCTGGGGAAGATCACGGAGAAGCAGACGGAGGTGGACACGGCGCTGTCGGAGGGGTCCGGGTGCCCCATACCCCAGCTCGACCCCCGCGTCCTGGAGGTCTACAGGGGGGTGCGGGAGGTGAGGCCACAGCAGCTCTGTCCCATCACCGGTCCCTCTGGGATCACGTAGCGTTGGTCACTGAGCGCCCAGAGTGCTGCCGAGGGATGCTGTGGGCATGATGTGATACTGGGGTGGCTTCTCCTTACTGGAGATGCTTGGGCAAGGTCGCTAAACAGGTCCTGGTCTTGGTGTCCAAACGTCACGGCTTAAGTCTTTATCTGCGTCCTTTTAGGTGCTGTCCAAATACAGGAGTGGGAAACTCCCCAAGGCATTTAAAATCATTCCTGCTTTGTCCAACTGGGAGCAGATCCTCTACATCACAGAGCCAGAGGCATGGACAGCGGCTGCCATGTACCAGGCCACCAGGTGAGGTCTCTGGGATGTTTTCCCTGTTTCTTTCCGTAGCTGGAAGCAGATTTGCAGAGCCCATCCCCTGCCTGGCTCCATCCTCACTCTGTGCTTTGCTTGTCCCAGGATATTCTCATCCAACCTGAAGGAGAGGATGGCCCAGCGGTTCTACAACCTGGTGCTGCTGCCACGGGTCAGGGATGACATTGCAGAGTACAAGCGCCTCAATTTTCACCTCTACATGGCTCTGAAGAAGGCTCTGTTCAAACCAGCAGCTTGGTTCAAAGGTAGTTGGGTTCTCTGGGAGGTCGGTGGCAGGTTAGGAACTGTCCTGGCTCTGATCTGGGTCTTACCTGGCAACCTAAGGTTCAGGGCTGATGGGAGCTGCTGGAGGAGCTGTTCTTTCCTGGGTTCAGATGTGTCCCAGGGTGGGAGAAGGGGCGATATCACAGGGTTCTGCCTGCCGTGGTGAAGGACTGGAGCTGCCTGACCCTTCCTTTCCACAGGGATCCTCATCCCACTGTGCGAGTCGGGGACCTGCACTCTGCGGGAGGCCATCATCATCGGCAGCATCCTCACCAAGTGCTCCATCCCTGTCCTTCACTCCAGGTAAGGTGCTGGGTGACAGAGCTTCTCCTTAGGGACCTCAGTGCGACACTTGGGGTCTCCCCTTCGGCATCTTGGGATCCAAGGCTCAGCGTTACCTTTGCCATCTCTGCTCCCGTGTCCCCGCAGCGCGGCCATGCTGAAGCTCGCCGAGATGCCATACAACGGCGCCAACAGCATCTTCCTGCGCCTGCTCATCGACAAGAAGTACGCGCTGCCCTTCCGCGTGGTGGATGCCCTCGTCTTCCACTTCCTGGCCTTCCGCACGGATCAGCGTGTCCTGCCCGTGCTGTGGCACCAGAGCTTCTTGGCCTTGGCACAGCGCTACAAGGAGGACCTGTCCTCAGAGCAGAAGGAGGCTTTGCTCGAGCTGCTCAAGTTCCACAGCCACCCGCAGATCTCACCGGAGATCCGGAGGGAGCTGATGAACTCCAAGACTCGGGATGTGGAGTATCAGCAGCCTGCAGCCATGGAGTGAGCAGGGACAGGAGGGGAAAAACCGCAGCCTGAGCTGCTCCCGGGATGCTGATGGATGCAGTTGGGAGCTCGGTGTGTGAGCGGAGCCGTGAGGAGTTGGGCAGGAGCATCCAGCCAGGATCCTGCTGCCCCAAGCACTGTGCCCATAGAGCTGGACAGAACCTGGTGCCATCAGCACCAGGGTGGGGGTTGGCTTGTTCCTGTGTTGGAAAATAAACCCGGAGCAGTGTCCATGGTTCTGGACCCATGGCTGTATTCTGCACGGTCCTCCCCTACCCCATCCTGTGCCCAGCAGGTGGCAGAGCAAAGCCACCAACCCCAGGTACTGCAGAGCTGCCGCCTCAGTCACTGTGCTGGTGCTGTCCCCAAATCAAGGAGGGAAAAGGGACTCCTGTGCCCTCCCCTTCCCAGGCCCCGGCTGTGGGTTATTCCCTCTGCGCTGCCCTGAGCAGCCCCCGCGTGGTTGGGGGGACAGGGCTGGGACCCCCAGACTGTTCCCAGGGCCCAAACCCACTCATGATGGGGAAAAGCAGCCCATCCGGTTAGTGCCTGAGGGTTTCCTGAGGCCTTGGCCTTTGATCCCCCTTATCCACAGCCTGCATCTTCCTTCCTGCTGACTCCAGCACCAGCGCTGCGCTTCCCCTGGGGATCCACCACCAGTGGCACTGCAGGGTTTATGCATGGCAAGTACCCCAAACCAGCGCAGGGTCCCACAGACACGACCTGCACCGGGCTCTGCTGTGTCCTGTCGCTGCTCTCCAGTGCTGGCACCTTCTCCCATGGCAGCAGCAGCAGCTCAGTGCAGGAAGTGACAGGGCCTGCCTGCCCCTCAGTGCCTGCTCCTCGGCTTCCTGAGCTTTCTCTCGTTTACAGCAGCCAGAAGAGAGCACAAGCGGTAGCTCCGGGCTCCTGCTGCACATCCAGCGAGCTGTCACCATCCTGCAGCCGCTGCTGCTGCTCCAGTGCTGCTCTGTGGGCCTGGCTTTGGTACCACATTCACGCACCAGCATCCCCGCGCTGCTCCAGGGCTTCATCAAGCACAATGCGATCCCCCTATGTGGGAGCTGGCTCCTGCTCCCCGCTTCATCCTGCCCCTGTGCCCCCAGGAAACATCGGGCTGGAGCCCACAGGGCCCCCCCGCTATTGCCAGGGTCACTCCATGGGGTGACTCAAGGCAGGGGGGCTCCATAAGGGAAGAAGAGGCCAAGCACAGCCCTGGGTCGCAAAGGGAAACCTCCGAGGCCTCCACACTTGTTGAAAATACTTTATTGCAAATCCCAGACACCCCTCTCATGCTCCCAGCAGCGGGAATCGCGCCTGTGAACCCCAAACCCACTTTACTCTTAAATTAAAACTCATATATATATATGTATAAAAAAGGGACATTTTCTCTGTGGACAGACAGGCTCCGGCCCCCCACTCGCAGGAGTTGGCCCTCCTCATCCCAAGGAACAGCAGCCCATTTCCCACCTGGAAAAAGACTCTTTGTTTCTAGTGGCATCCATAAAGGAAGAGTTCTGCCTCCTCTTCCACATCCCCCAGGGACATCGGCCACGGAGCAGCACCAATCAGCCTGCAGCAGCCCTGCAGGGTCTCTCTGGCTTCTCCTGGTTAATACAATTCTACTCTGGAAGGGGGCTCTCTTAGAAAAGCAGCATTAGTTTTTGCTGGGGTTTCTTATATAAACACTTTATCAAAACTAACAGACAGGATCAACAATACACAAAGAGCAGGAATTGCTTCTCAAGTGCGCAGCAAAATCTCCACCTTCCCACTCGGATCCCTGTGGGATTTACTCAGCTCCCGGCCCCGAGGCGTGGAGATGCAGCTCAGACTATAGCAGCAAATGTATTTCTTCAACCCTAGTCTGATCTAAGCTACCCAAACCACCAACAGCCTCCAAGTGCAGCTCCCACTGTGCAGGGAGCTCGGGAAGGGGATGAAGGGTGAAGGCACTCAAAGGGGAAGGAGAGGAGAGCAGTAAAGCCCTGCAATAGGGAACTCCGACTCTTCCCTCCCCATTCCCAGCGGTTAACAATAAATTAAGCAGCCTCAGCAGGCCCAAACCTCACCTGAGGCTGCTGCCCAAGGCGAGGGCTTCGCTCCTGCTGCCCCCAAGCAAGACAACCCCCCAAAAACCCTAAACCTAATGGCAACAAGAAACAAGCCCGTTTTGCCCTTCAAGCAGAAGCAGCAAAGCCACCCCCCACCCCCCAGAGCCCTCTGGCACGAAGCAATGGGGACCCAGGGATCCTGAGCCCCTGCTTCCTCCTCCAGACCCTCAGTTCTCTCCCTCAAGCCATGTGGGGCTGCAGCCTGGGGAGGGAGTTGAAGGCTGTAAGGAGTCAGGTCAGGTATCCAGGGTAGGAGGCTCTCCATGATCCATGGCCCACACAGGGCTGGAAGTCATCACAGCGAACCCCCCCCCAAGGAGGTGGCAAACAGGAAAGTGAACTGAGAAACACTTTACAACTTCACGCTGGGTCCCGCTGCCCATTCCCAACAATTCCTGTGCCCCGGCATCACCCACCGACGGTCGCTTCACCCCAGCTACCTGCAGCACTGCGACCCAGCATCCAGCTCCAGCTCCACGCTGCTCGTGAGTGGAGCACATCCGCAGCAGCCGGCTGTGCAGTGCGGGGGGGATGCAGCGACCCTCGGGCGTGCAGGGCCCGATGCAGCGGGGCTGGGCTCTGGGGACGTGGTCACAGGTTGACATCCGTGACGTCTGTCGGTGTGCCGGTGGGCTGGCTGCCCGGGTACGCGGCGCTCTTGGAGGCCCGGAGCTCCTGCGGGGTTTGGGATGCCTGCTTCAGGCTCTCGGCTAAGGCTGCCTCGATCTGCTCCTGACAGGCCTTCAGGCAGTCCTGCGGGAGAGGGAGCGACACGAGAGGACTCAGTTCTCTGCCTTCTGAGTAGCTCCGGGCCTCACATCTGGCCCATGGAGCAGCTAAACACAAAGCCAAGAAGCCCTTCTCCAACAAGGGGCACCTCCAGCTTTAGGCCCTATGCTCTGGATGCCTTCTCCCCGCTTGAACACGTCCTTGAGGAGCAGACATTGTGCCCATCACAGCTTCCAAAAGGATCTGTGCTCGTGCCTGATCTGCTCCGTCCTGTGTACAACAGCCCCACGCAGGCGGGTGTCAGCCTTCACAGGGACCCAAGCACAGCACCACGCACCTGGGTCCTTACTACACTAAAGCAATGGCCACATAGCTCCTCACGAGGTTTTTACCCTCCTGCTCACCCCTCTGTGAGCTGCCCCCAGCGCTGGGGACATCCCAGGCCCCAAAGAGGGAGGTGGAGGGGGCTGCGAGCAGGGGATTTTATTACACATCAACTTCTTACAGTGTATAAAGCCATCCTCCCCGTTTTCAACCCACACAAGCTGCCATCAGGAGGAAACTCCTCCACTTGGATACCGGGAGCCATAGGAGCCACTGAGGGCCACGAGGTGCCGTTTCACAGCGCAGGGCTGGAGCTGGATGCGGGCGCCCGTTGGGGATCGTCACCCACCGAAATCTCTTACCAGGAATCACCGGTGGTTCTTAGAAACTGACAGAGGATGTGGTGAGTGAAAATAGCAACAGCCTCCTCCCTGCCCGCTTCCCGGCACCCCCAGGCCCGGGCAGTAGCACACAAACACAGCCTGGTTTGGGTGGGAAGGGACGCTAAAGCTCCTCCAGCTCCAACCCCTGCCACGGACAGGGACCCCTTCCATAGAGCAGTGTGCTCCAAGCCATGTGTCCAACCTGGCCTTGAACACTGCAGGGATGGGGCAGCCCCTTGGCCCTGCACTGCCGGGCTCCCCAAGGCGGGAGCTGCCTGGGCCCTCTCCAGTGAGCACGGAGGGCAGCAGAGATGCTCCTGGGCTCCATTCCAGCTCCCAGTTCGGTGCCTTCCCTGCTTCCCACCTGTCCCCTGCCCCATTCACCACAACAGCAGCTTGGGAGCAGCCGGTGGCTCTGCTTCCCGCTTTGAAGGGCTCCGGCAAACAAAACAGCTTCAAGCTGCACACAGGGATCAGGACCCCCCTCCTGCCCATCCCTCCCTGCATGGACAAAGCCTCAGCGCAGCCACCGGCACCTTCCAGCTCCCGGTGCTGGTGTCAGGGGACTGAAACCGACCCCACGCCCGGCGGCTGCCTTAGGGCCGGGGCAGGATTGATCAAAGGGGGCCCCTGGCAGGAGGAAGGCTCTGGATTACGTCCTGCATTGGGAGTGAGCCCGGCGGGGTCCCCCTGCCCCATCCAAAGGGCAGTGGAGGGGCCCACTCCCACCACCCCAATATCCCCAGCAAAGCCCCTGCATCCTGACCCCCTTCCCATGGGAGCCTGGGCACCTGCAACCAGACACCGGTGGAGGTGAGCAGATGCTGAGCTGCGCTTCTCCCTCTGCCCCGTCCCACCTCGTCAACCTGATCCCACCAACACCTGCCTGAGCAGGGAACAGACCTTCCCCTTTGTGCTGCTTTTCAAAGGCTCCGCGCTTGCCACAGGACTGAGGCTGGCGGCTGCGTTTAGAGATGTGCATTCAGCTCTTGGCACTCCTCAAACCGAGACCAGCTCCGTCAGGAAGAGCCTGACCTCAGAGTCAGAGATCAGCCAGGCTGGAAAAGACCTTTAAGTCCAGTCATTGCCCAGCACTGCCAAGGCCACCACTAACCCATGGCCCTGAGGGCCTCGTTCCCATGGGGTGTGACCACTTGCAGGGACGGTGACTCCAGCGCTGCCCTGGGCAGCCTGTTCCAATGCTGAGCACCCTTTGGGGCAGGACTTGGTCCTCATCTCCATCTAAACCTGTCCTGGCGCAGCTTGAGGCCGTCTCCTCTTGGCCCATCCATCTAAAGAGGAGCAGGCAGGAGGAGGGAGGGTTTCCTTGGGCACTCACCACCTCGGTGCCGGTGATGCTGGCCAGGAGCTCGGTCATGGCCTCGCTGCTGAAGTCACTCACAGAGACCGTGAGGCCGTGGATGGCGGCTCCGATGCTGCCCGTGGCAATCATGGACGGGGGGTACATGGCAAAAGTGTAGTCTAGAGCCAGGACAGGGACACAGGGGTGGGAAGAAGCAGCAGTTAGTAAGGATGCACACGGGCCTGCAGTTTCCCTGGGATACCAGAGGGATCAGCCCAAAGTGCCTCTCCCACTTCGCACAGAACCCACAGGAGCACAGAATGCTTTGGGCCGGAAGGGACATCCAAGCTCCCTGCCCGCAGCACCCCAGGGTGGCTCCAGCAGCAGCAGGCACCCACCTGTAGCACACAGGGCGATGAAGGTCTGCGCGTGTTTCTTCACCAGCTCCAGCTTGTCCTTCGGCAGTGGGAGGCGGTAGAGGATGTAAGCCAGGAAATCATTGGCGATCACCGAGACCAGGTCCCACTTTAGCTTCTCCAGGACCAGAATCTCCCAATCCTGCGGGATGGGATGGAGAGCATGTTATACAGTGGGGCTGGGGCAGGCGCAGTGGATTCAAGGGCAGGCAGGACGTGGGCTTGGGGAAGGGACAGTAGAGCAGTGCAATCCAAGAGGCAGGGAAGAAAAGAGGGAATATCCCTGCTCTGGAGCTGTGGCACAAACCCAGCCCTGAGCTGGTGCAAAGCCAGGAGTAAAGATCAGCATAGGAAGTGCCAGGTCTGGCTTCTCTTCCCAAGGAATAGTGGGATTAGTCTTTAACACTCCTCTGCTTTGCCCACAGAGGAAAAAGCAGAGCCAGGAGCAGTAGGCACCATTCCCACATTCCTTCATCACTCCCAGTTAGGGGCTGGGTGCTGCCATTGTCTCCATCCACGTTGCGATGCTCTAAGCATCTCAGCAGAGATTTGTGCAGTATCCTTCCTGAGCAATGTCCAAGCTGGGAAGAGCTGATGGGAAGGCTGAGTGCTCCCATGGATTTCAGCTGCTCCTCTCACCTCTTCCAGCGCTGGCATTAGACCCAACACCAAGCGCTTGGCAGCAGCATCACCCAGCAAGTCCTGGTGGTGCCACAGTGGTAGCACAGCACTCATCCAGCAAGGGCAACCCCACGATTAGAGCCTTAGCACCGGAGCTGGGTGCCAGCATTCGGCTCCCTGCTCTGCCATCACTGTCAAGGTCTATGTGACTCAGCTGTCCAGCTCAGACACCCCATGTGCCCCCCTCACCAGCAGGGACAGTGGCCCTGCAGGAGCTGAAGCTCCAGGTCTGGAAGGGCAGAGCTGAACTGGGATTTGTATCAGGTATCTCCATTTCAGGCCCTGCTCCTCCCCAGCAGAGCAGCTATTCTTCCCCCAGCAGTTTAGGATTACCAGGGCAGTGCTGCTCACCGGGGGCTGCACAACAGATGGGGGTGAAGAAGTGAGATTTTCCTAAGGGCACAGCTTCATTTTCTCCCTTTATTTCTTAAGCCCACGTTTCCCCCTTACACAACAGCACCCTTTGGAGTTGCTCAAACTGCAGCATTGCTCAACCCCCTGCGAGGCCAAACGTGCCGGGTGTCATTGCCCTCCCTGCACTTGTCCCCCCCCCAGGACACGCTGCTCTCCCATGGGGATGCCAACCTGCCAGGCCCAATCCACAGGGTAGAAGCAAGAAGAAAGCTGGTGCTGAACTCCAGAGCCTGAGGATCACAGCACAGGTCACTGAGTGCTTGGTTCAGCTTGTGGATGGGAAGAGAGGGACTGGAACAGGGGTAGGGCTTGGGGAGAACACACCAGTGGTTAAAGTGCAAGAACACAGCAAGGACAGAGCCCCTGGAGATGGAGAGCTCCGAGTGTTGTCCCTGTCACCCATCCTTAACTCACCAATGGCGGGGAAAGGCAGCTGCTGCCTCCTGCATCAGCCCAGTTTCCTGGGAAGGGGCCCAGGACACTGCTGACACCTTCAGCATCACTGCCCAAGGGTGAGAGGTGGAGGCAGCTCCATAGAGAAGGTCAAAAGGAGGGCTTGGAGATGGCTGCTCCCAAAGCAATCCCAAAGGGGATCACCACACCCCAGAGGAGAGCCTCTGGGCAGAGGCAGCACCAACCCAGCACCATTTGGGCTCTTGCTCTTTAGGCCTATCCTCCCAGAGCATGCGGTGCCCACACCGGTGTGGCCGAGCTCTTGGCCTGCTGGGACACATTCTGCCCTAAGGAGAAGATCCAGGGCGCAGAGCAGCTCAGCCATGGGTTGCTCAGGGAAGCCTCCCTCCTGCCAAACCACGCTGCCCCTCTCCTGCTCTCCCTGGGGACTTCCCACTGTCCCAGCAGCGTGTCCGCATCCCCAAATCCCTTCATCTGCGGGAGAAGCAGAACAAAAGCTGCGGGAGACAGCTCTGCGCCTGCAGACATCCTCTTCCTGGCATTCTGGTTTGCACTAAGTGAATCGGTCCCTGCCCAGCTAATGAGAGAAGAGGAAAAGTGGGAAATGTCCCTTTGTTTCTGTGGCCTGCAGAGCCCATCCTCCTCAGGGAAGGGCTGCAGGCTGCCCACTGAGCATCCCGGAGCTGGGAATGCACCAGTTCCCTGGGGCGAAGCTCTCCAGACCTGGCCAGCATCTCCAAGCTGGAATTGCACAGCAGCCAAGCTTCCCCCCCCCCCCCGCGGGCTCGCTGCCCTGAGGCTCCTGGCTGCATCCCACAGCACACACAAACAAGAGGAAAGCAGTGACCATTTCCCATCGTCTGACAAAGGGACCTCGGAGCACTGCTCTGCTGCAGCCAAAGAGCCTCAAGGCCCGGGTGCCGCTGCATCCTCTCGCTGTCAGGTTCAAGTCCCAGGCAGAGACTGCCTGACTCCATTTAGAGCTCTGCAAACCCAGCCTGGGCTGGGACAGCCCCAATGCCCTCTCCTCATGCAGTGACAGTCACTGTGCTCACCACTGTGCTGACAGGGAGGCTGTGACAACCCCTCGGGTGAAGCCCAGCACCCCCCTGCAGCAGCACTGCCTGCAGGAGGAAAGGAAGTTGTGCTCGAGTTTGTCGTCCCACTTGATAAGGTGCCACCTCACATGAGCACAGGCTCGATGAGACACTGCCTGATGCGCTCTCCAGCTGACTCAAAGAGGGTGGAAGATGCTGCTGGTGCTCTTTGGCACCCACTCAAGTCAGTGCCGAGACACAGCTCCAGGAAGGAGCAGCCATGAAAAGTCCATCTGCAAGTATTTAACGTGGGGCAAGTGGTTGTTTCCAGTGTTCAAGGCTGAGAAGGTGACAACAAGGTGCCAACATCAGGTGCGGGAAGAGCCACATCCATCAGAGCGGAAGGCAAAGCAGTGAAACATGAGTGTGATGGGAAGTACTCCATCACAAGCGGACACCCCTTCCCACTCAGCTCTTGGCTCCTTCACTCCTGCTGTCCCTGCTGCTCCCTTCATTACCTACCCAGTGGCTGCATCCTGATGTCTTTGCTAGGCAATACCTGGCACTTTGCAAACAGGACCTTAGGTGAAGGATTTCAGCAGCAAGCCAATGTACTGGGAGCAAACCAGAGATGAAGGTGACCTCCAGCTGCTCTCCCAAACCTTACAGCAGCTCAACAGCCTCTTGCAGAAGCCAGAAAAGCCTTGATACGAAAAGAGAGCTGGATTAGATAACGCCCTCGACGGAAATCCAACTTCCTCCAACTGGACAAGGCCCTCATTGCATCATTTCCTTCTCCCTAGAATAACTTCACCAAGATTTTCTTTCAGATGTGGCCCTTCCGAAGCGCTGAGCTTGTGTCAAGCATCCCGGCAAGAGGAGGAAGCAAACCACTGGGAATGGGAGGCAGCTTCCTGTGCAAGGCCGGGAGGATGCGCTGGAAGCCGGAATGGCAGCGATCCACGAGAAGAGGCCAGGACGCACCATTGTCCAAACCTTGATGAAGAAGCTCCCCTTCCCCTCCCCACCCTTTTCCACTCTAAGACTGTGAAAGAGAAGTGACATTAGCACAGAGGAGGAAAAGAGCAGCTCACCCGGGTTTTGTAATCGGGGTATTAACTCTTGTCAGGTCCCAAAGCAAAGACAAACCCTGCGTGGCTCTTCAGGTATTACTTCCACTCCCTCCCTACAATGGGGAGCAGTGGGAGATTGGAGCAAGATCTGCTCTAAACAGGGTTAAACATCCACCAAAGTCAAACCAGGGGGTGGGCAGGGAAGGATGATCCTGGGCTATGCAGCATCTCCTGCCCAGACATCCACAAACGCCTCAGGGCTGTGGCTGCTCGTGGTGCCTTTGCCAAACACTGGGAATAAACCCCTGTGCTTTCTGCTTGGGAAAGAGAAAAGAGATCCTATGTGCCTGGAAAAGCTCTCTTTGGCCATCCCAAGAGGGAACTGTTTGACCTCCAAAATGAAGCCATTGTCCATCTCCACTGCCTATTGATTCTGGAGCAAGAGCAAAGGAAAAGCTCCAAAGATGTTGCATGGGCTCTGCCCGCCCCACATCTCCTCATTGCTCTCCTATGGCAGCTACAAAGACAGCTCAAGATTCCACTGAATAAAACCAACCTCACTGAGAATAAAGCACCAAAGACATCAG
Organism: Psilopsiagon aurifrons; assembly: GCA_025447955.1. NCBI lineage: Eukaryota > Metazoa > Chordata > Aves > Psittaciformes > Psittacidae > Psilopsiagon > Psilopsiagon aurifrons. Next base: position 18,749 of record JAOEHY010029261.1, on the reverse strand, counting down.
AAAGAAGCACAGGGAGAGGAGGGGAGGGGGGTTCCCAGCCTTCTCTGGCACTTGGAAAACCCACATTTACAGCAGAGTTCCCCAGTGACCAGAACTGCCTTCCGATTCACACCTGAAAGTGTTGTGGGTTCCCTCCCACCCTGGGGATCATCTCACCCACCCCAACCCCCCCAGAGGTGCTTTATGAGGCTCTGACTAACCCCGAGAACCTCCCATAGGCAAACGGTCTCCAGGGTGTTTGTCACTCGGAGCGGGGCGGCCGCTTCCTCCTCAGCCACCGGCACAAAAGGCCCCCAGGAAAGGGGTTCTGCAATTTCCACCCTGCCTGGCAAAGCTGAACTCAAGAGCTCTGGATCTTCGCTTTAAACTCACATCAGTCTTGAGGCTGATTTTACCCGTTAGCTTTCCACTTAAAGCCTCATTTTCCCCCCAGGTGTGTGGAAATGAGTCTGCCGCATCACAGCTTCCCATGGCAGAGAGGAGGGAAAGGACATCACCAACAGACATCACACCCAGCAGGGCAAGGAGGAGTAAAGGTTGGTTGGGGAATGCAGAGGAAGGTGAAGTGGGGAAAGGAGAAGAGGAGGAGGCATGGATGCTGCCAAGCAGCAGGATGCAGGAGATAAGAGAGCTGGGAGGAGGTAGAGGGCTCTTTGAGATAGGGGTGGTTACCACGAGCTGCTGAGGCGTGATGGAGTTGTCTGTGTAGATGCAGAGCTTCTCCACGGTCAGGGGCATGGTTTCTCGCAGCTTGGAGGCCAGGAGCATGCAGACTGCTCCCAGGAGCTGCAAGTGGCTCTTCTGCACGGGGACTGAAGACAGGTAGCGATCCACATAGTTCATGGCCAAGGGGAAGACCTCTTCTTCACACTTCTGCTCCTCACACACCTAATGCAGCAAGAAAAGGAGGTTTTAATGAGCACAAGGACTCCCCAGGGTCTGCCTGCGCCACAGCATCAAAGCACCTGGTTGCGATGGAGTTTCACACTGTATCTACAGGGCTTTGAAGGCACCTTACAGCTAAGGAGTAAATTAGCTACAGGGGTTAAGCCCATGGTTTGGGTGGGATTACACCCAGCTGGAGATGGAACAGGGCAATTCCACCTGAAGTGATACAGAGACACAAGAAGAATCAATGGCAGAGGCCAAAAGTCCTCCTCCCTTGGCCAACTGTACCACAACCATGACCCGCATGCAGGAGCCCCGCATTTCATCCTCTGCTCTTATTTCTCAACCAGTATCAAAACACTTGTCATAGTTTACTTCCTTCTTTCAATGCAACCATAAAAAACACTGTGGCTTCTCCTCACAGAGCAACCAATGCCACCATTCTCCTTCCAGCAGCACCGAGGACACTGACATACACGGTCACCATCACTGCCAAGTGTCATCTGCCTCCTGACTGCCCACAGGGCTCCACAGGAACAGGCTCCAAAGCACCACTCCCTCAACCACCCTTCTCAGAAAGGGAATTGCAGAAACAGAACAATAATAGCAGGGAAAGGGGGAAAAAAACCCAACTTTAAAAGCAAGATGCTCATTATTTCTTTTGACAGAAGCAGCTGTTGCAGCAGCGGGGTGGGGAGCAGGCAGGCTCTATCCCATGTCATTTGTCCTTTGCAGAGCTGTTCTTTCTCTGTTGAAGCTCGGCCACCTCATGAAGAGGCCCATAAGATTTCCTCCCTGACCCCCCAGAATGCATCCTGCAGAAAGCCCCATTCAGTTTGTGTTTAGGGAAGTAAATAGTGGTGGTGTTGCTTTCCCCCTTTGAGCGGGAACTTTCAGCCCTGCCCAAGCACTGCTGAGCTCTGCCTGGTGTTGGGGACAGGAAGCAAATGGGGGTAACAGCAGCATAGCAGGAATGGCACTTGATCCACAACAACCCCATGCAATGCTCCAGGTGTGGGGAAAAGAGCTCGTGTAGGGCCTGGATCACAATGTGATGGAGAATGGCTGAGGGACCTGGGGGATTCAGTCTGGAGAAGAGAAAGCTCAGGGGGGACCTTGTGGCTCCCTACAACTGCCTGAGAGGAGGATGGAGCCAGGAGGGGCTGGGCTCTGCTCCTAAGGAACAAGGGATGGGACAAGAGGAAATGGCCTCCAGCTGCACCAGGGGAGGTTTAGATAGCGCTGAGGAACAATTCCTTCTCCAAAGGGTGCTCAGCATTGGAACTGCCCAGGGCAGTGCTGGACTCACCATCCCTGCAAGTGCTCACACACCGTGCAGATGAGGCCCTCAGTGCCATGGGTTAGTGGTGGCCTTAGAAGTGCTGGGGAACAGTTGGACTGGACGAGCTCAAAGGTGTTTTACAAAGGAGCCGGAGCTGTGATTCCAGCAGCAGCCGGCACACAGATACCGCCCTGCTGCAGGCTCCTTCCTCACCCAACTCCCCCAGACCAGAGACCCGACCTCCGGCACACCCTGAGCCCTGAGGCTTCGGGTCTTTCCTGTCCCCTGGGTCGTCCCTCGCACGCCCAGCCTCCAGCAAACAACGGGGCTACTCCCGCCCCGCGCTGCGGCTGGAGTGGGGCAGCGTGGAGGGGGGTGCCCGTACCTCCAGCATCCAGAAAGCCAGCATCTTCCGCATGTAGGGCTTGATCTCCCGCTGCACGCAGTGGAAGTAGGAGGCGCGGGGACTGTACCGCTCCTCCAGGCTCAGCAGGTTCTGCAGCACCCGCCGATCCCCCAGCAGCCGCGGGTCGTGCTCGGCGCGGGGCACGCGGGGCACAGCTTCCACGCACAGCAGCTCCATGGGCGCGGGCAGGGAAGGAAGGGCCGGGACGCGGTGAGGGCAGCGGCAGCTCCGCACCGGCCCCGCGCACGCCGGGAACTGGCGGCACTCGGAGGGGGGGCGGAGCCACCGCCGCCTCCAGCCAATCACCGCGCAGAAAGCTGGCGGTGGTCACGCCTCCCGGGGGCGGGGCGAGAGGCGCGCCGGCGGGCTGATAGCACGTGGGGCGGCGGTGGTGGCGGGGCCGCTGCTGCCATGTTGGAGCGGAGGGGGAGCGGACACCGGGACCGGGCGGTCCCGGGGTTCGTCCCCGTCCCTCCGCAGCGGCACCAGGACCACCCCACGAACCCGGTATGCCCTTTGCTTGCAGGGGCCGCTGGCCGCTCTGCGCAGGGCAGGCAGGCTGCAGAGGGGACAGCCCGGGGGCTGCGGTGGGGCTGCTGTCAACCCAACGTCCACCGGTCTAAAAGCAGTTAATTCAGTATTTACTCCTCCATCTTTTTCTTTTCGTGTGTGTCTGCTCGAAGTCCTTCAAGGCTATGAAAACAATCAGCTGTGTACATACTTGGAGCCGGTCCCTACAAAGGCTTCCACAAGTTCCCCTCGTGTTACTCCTGGTGCAGCTCCACAGGAGATAGCGACCTCAGTGTCTGCCCAGATAAGGGTTTGTCAGGCTTGGCTGGGTTTTCCGAATAATTAACAATTGTTTGGAAATGCCTTTGCAAACTGTGCACTGAGCAGCCAGTTCCTCTGGGAATTTCAAAGTCTTCGGGGTCAGTTTGCACTGACTTCCACAGGGCAGGATTTGCTCTGCTCTGGTACCTGAGTTTGGTGCCGGTTGACCCAGCAGTAATTGCTTTCTAGGAGAAGGTGAAGGCTGTCACTTGGGACACATTGCTCTGATATGGTTTATACTGTACAACAACTCTCTAACTGGAAGGGGGAACGGATTGCCTTCAAACCTGCAAATTAAAAGCCCCTCAGATTAGCTCAGGGGTCTGTTTTTAATGCGAGCTCCCAATCCCAGCTCCAAAAGCAACCTGCCTGATGGAATGACCGGCCTGGATAAGCCTCCTCGGCACTGGGATGGTGCCGCAATGCAGCATTTGCAGCAGCAGCTGGAACCAAATGATTCTAATCACAAATGGGAGAGGAGGGACCAGCAGCAGCCCCTGCTCCAGGCTCCCACAGCCAGCAGTGGTTCCATTGTGCATGGCCCTGTCCATCAGTTCCCAGCGCAGGATTCCTGGGCAGAGGGAATGGGATTGGCCACAAGCCCAAATTCAACAGCAGGAATCCTGCAGGCCTTGGAGAGCTGCTCCTGTTCAGAAAGGAAATGGAGCAATGGGATTTGGAACAAGGAAGGACTTTCAGGATGCAGCACCATACAAAGGGGACTCAGTGAACACCCAACTGGTTGCGCTGGCGTATCCCTCACTGTATACACATGTAACATGGTTTTAAACCAAAGACCAAAGCACCAAAGAAGTGATGTGCCACAACAGCCATTCCCCCTCCCACAAGTCACTTCTCTGGGTGTCATTTTGACACATTTAGTACTTTCCCTGCATTTTCAGGCATCTAAAAAGAGTCTCTCAATGCAGAACAAACACACCAAATTAATAAGCTTTAAGTAAAACAAGACTGAAGCCTTTGTTCTCCTTCCTTGGGATTTCTGTTGTTGTTGCAAATGGAAAACATCTTTTTGATGAGAGTTTGAGAGGTTCCACTCGTGACAGTGAACACAGGTCACACACAGAACACCCACCAGAATCCCCTCTCTACACATGGCTTTGGTTTCTGCAGGGGATATGACACTGCCTGAGAACATCCAGCACGGAGACGGGAACTGGAGGAAGAAGAGGGGGTGAACAGATTGATCCCATCCCTGCTGTTTGAAATGAAAAAGAGGAATTTGAGAGGAGATTCTCCCATCCCTTTCCCCACTTCCTTTCACCTTACAAATAAATCTTCAGTGGTGTGGGCAAGAAACATCTGAAGAAGCTATGAGATACATGTCTGTGGACCAGTCAGCTGCTTCTAATCTGCGAGACCCCCCCGGCTCTTTCATTGTCAGCAGCATCCCCCACTTGTGAGGGGAAGAGAAGGGCCCCATGGCCCACATTTATAGTAAAAATAGACAGCAGCTATTTGCTTTAGTCAGGCAAAGGGAAACCACAGTACTCGGGTTCTTGGTCCTTCTGGTTTTTGGGCTGTGCCTGTTGAAATGGAAAGTTCTAGGCCTTTTCCCAGACTTGATGGTCGCTGTCCCAGTGCTTGGGACGCCATTGGGCTCGGTGGCCACCGCGCACACAGCGGCACAACAGGGCTTGTTGCACAAGGAAGTGTTCCCTCCGGATGATGACTTGGCAAAAGCGAGGCCTCTGCAAGCCACAGGATCAGGCTGGAAAGGGCAAATTACAGCCTGTGGGTGTCCCAAAAAGCCTCTTGTGTGGGTGTGTGGAGGGAAAAGAGAAAATTCCAGGAAAGCCCAATTTTGGTGGCTGCTGTGCAGAGATAGGCAACTTCCTGGCTTTGGCGACATCAGGAAAGGAAATTCCTTCCGAGTGAACTTTAAAACCCCTGATGGGCTCCAGGCTTCCAGGATCTCCAACCAGCAACGTTGTTCGTCGCTGAGTCATAAGGGAGGGCATTTTGGGGGTATGTCGATGATGAATTTAAAAGAGGGATCAGCAACTGGAGCTTTTACAGGGGCAGTGAGGATGCTGGACTGATTCTGAGGGGCTGCTGGTGTCATCTGTTGGGATGGCCATTCAACAGGAACATGCCCATAAGGTCTTTGCTCTGGGAGGTTTTTATCCATGTCACTGTCTGGCCATGCAGGCTGTCAGCCAGAACGATTTGCACCTTTTCTGCACTGTTTCTATGTCTTTTACATCTACCTTCAGCCCAATTTTGATCTACCAAGGCCTGAGCACTCTTCCTCCTGGGTCATACTGTGACTACGGTATCATCGGTGACAGTGAAATGAAACTACTTAACATATACCAAGGACTTGAAAACCAAATCCAATGAGCAAATAACTATATCATCTGCTAGAGGAAATCCCCCAAAGAGAATGGAAACTAGGTACCATTTTGTGAATGTGTGAGAGGGGGTGAAGATGGTATTTTGCCCTTTATGGTTTGACGATTCCAAAGCAATTCAAACATAGAATCTCAGCCTGGTTTGGATTGGAAAGGACCTTAAAGCTCCTCCAGCTCCAACCCCTGCCAAGGGCAGGGACCCCTTCCACTGGAGCAGGGTGCTCCAAGCCCCTGTGTCCAACCCGGCCTTGAGCACTGCAGGGATGGGG
>JAOEHY010029261.1:0-10308 GCA_025447955.1 Psilopsiagon aurifrons | reverse complement strand
TTCAAGGCCAGGTTGGACACAGGGCTTGGAGCACCCTGCTCCAGTGGAAGGTGTCCCTGCCCGTGGCAGGGGTTGGAACTGGATGGGATTTAAGGTCCCTTCCAACCCAAACCAGGCTGGGATTCTATGATTCTATGAAGGGGGGAGTGGCCCAGCTGGAACAGGAGCAGGGTGAAAGGAAAATCCTTTACCTCTGGGAGTGCATCAGGACAGGGCAGAGGGCAGGCTCAGAGGGTGCCAGCAACGGGCAGGCAACATCTCAGCAGGTGAGTTGAGTCTGCGCTGGATGCGGTGTCTTGGAGGGAGGACGTGCTGTGTGCATGGGGGTGTTTTGGAAGGCAGAAAGAAAACAACTGCTCCCCCAGTGACTCCCCCCACTTGGGGTGCACCTGATTGTATTTGCTTCAGCACAGGCTTGGGGACTTTGAACTTGAGGCAGTCCTTGAAGGCGAGAAGCCTTTACCATGAGCCGGCTGCTGGTGCTCGGTTCACCTCTGGTGTAACTGAAAGGAAACATCTTGTACCAAGGTAGAACGTGCCTGAGCAGCAGCCGGCACGGAGCTGAGCCGCCCTCACCTCCAGCCCCACAGCTGTATGTGGTGGCAGACCCCAGGGAGCATCCCAAAGCCACCACCTCTGCTGCCAGGCTGGCTTTACCTCGCTCAGAGCACACGTGTCCTTCCCAGGCAGGGAGGAAGGATGTTCATCCCACTGGTTCAAACTGCAAAGCCAAAAGGGGAGATGTTTAGGACCTACAAATCCTAGTGAATGAGTAGAAGGGAAGAGGAATGCCACAGCCCTGTGTTAATAAGTGGAGGTACAATCCACACAGCATCACCTGCACTTTGAAGACAAGTCTCCTGCTGTAAGTATGACACTGTGCTGGCAGAACACCCTTCCCTGAAGGCACAAATGTGCCTGTATTTCTTGCGACTGTCACTGCCAGGTACCTCTGTATATCCCAACAGATGCAGAGAGATCAAGTTCCCTGAGAGGCTGTAATAAAATCTGGATGCATTTCTCCCAGCAGTTCTGGTGGCTGGATATTATCTACATATGCTTCTGCATCCGTGTCATCAGTAATTACTGCCATTAACAATGTGCTCATGCAAACACATACACAGCACCAGGCAAGGAGCATTCCCACTCTACGGAGGCAGATCTTTGGTGGAGTGATTCCAGTGGTTGCCCAATACAGGAACTATCTCTTCCAACACTCACATTCACTCTGAGCCCAGGAGCTCCTGCCCCCTCTGCCCTCTCCTAAGCATCACAGTGGCAAAAGATGATGTCTCCTGAACATTGTAATATCCTAATACTATATCCTAATATATATTAATATATATATAATATATTATATATTAATAGAATATCCTAAGTGGAAATCAGAGGTTTCTATGGCTGGCCGAGTTACAAAAAGAGGTATTGTGTCTTATTCAACCATTGCTACCAGAGCCAGGCTTCAGCCACCCCAAAAGCAACTCCACAGCTTGTGTTCCTGCCCTATACCTGTGAACAGAAACACCATCCTCACTGCTCTACTAGAGCCTGAGCAGAAGAGCATCAGATCCACTGCCATGCACTACCACAGTCAGCCTCCCACCAGGATACTTTCTGTAGCAGTTCAAATAGGAACTTCCCACTGCGAGCTGACAAACAAAAGGGTTCCTGCAATCAGGCACGAGTGCTTCTGAGTTTGTTTCAGCAGCTCTTGAGCATGATTTAGAAGGTGAGCTGGCAGACCATGGCCCTAAAACAAGTGCTGCCATCTGGGCAGTGCACAGCCTGTGCCAGGGGCTGAGCCACATCGATTTCAGGGTGAAATCCAGCTGGATAAGCTCTGTCCTGGCTGCTGCCCCAGGGCTGATCCCTGGTATGTGCTCCACACTGAAGAACACTCTGGTGCTACCTGTATTTTTAACTACATGATATAAGCTGTTGGAGATGGAGAGAAGATGAGGGGATGGCAGCAGAGCAAAGCAGGAGCATCCATGCTTACCAATGAGGGCACTGGAACGACTTGCTCGTTGCTCCCAGCAGATGAAGGCCAGGCCTTGACAGGGAGCCATCACGTCCCTGATGATCTTCCACAGCAGACAAGGGGATCGTACAACTGTTGTTGTCTCTTCACCTCCATAGTGGGGGAGACTCCCTGCTGCACAGCCCCCTTGCCAGTGGCCGTGCAGGCCCAGGGCAATGATAAGTGCAGAACTGCTGCACAGCCCCATCCTGGGAGCTGCTGCTATCTGCACAGCTGGGTCAGGAGCACAGGGCTTGCCAGCCCTACCAGGAACTGTCAGTGCCATAACACCACCTCCTCCTTCCTAAGACAGCTGAGCCAAAGCCCATTGCAGGCAGCTGATGGATGCTGGCCCAGCAGCTTTAGAAGCAGCTGGAGATGCTGGAGCTTAAGATGCTGGTTTGGACCCATAAAGGTAACTGCCAGGTAAGTGGCTGCCATTGTGGCACTGCATGGATTACTGAGCTCTGCCAGGGGATTTGACCTCTCTGGAAAGCCATGGCCCAGCTGGAAGCCTATGAGGGAATGGAAGAGCATGTGACAGATGAACACACATAGAACACAGGGACAAGGACACATGGGTTGTCACGGCCCGGCTGGCGCAGCTTTGCTGCTCCTTGCCCTGGAATGCCCCTGCCTCTGCTCTCTAAGTGACTTTGGAACTGAGATCTCTGCAGTGTCTCTTTTGGCTTCTCCTTCTGTGTGTTGGACCAACCTGGTCTTGGGTGGAGAGCTGCAAACAGCAAGAGGAGGAAAGAGACTCTCCAACAGGGACTGCAGTGATAGGACAAGGGGTGATGGCTTTAAACTAAAACAGGGGAAGTTCAGGTTGGAGACAATGTAGAAGCTGTTCCCTGTGAGGGTGCTGAGGCACTGGCACAGGGTGCCCAGAGGAGCTGTGGCTGCCCCATCCCTGCAGTGTTCAAGGCCAGGTTGGACACAGGGGCTTGGAGCACCCTGCTCTGTGGAAGGTGTCCCTGCCCGTGGCAGGGGCTTGGAACTGGGTGAGCTTTAAGGTCCCTTCCAACACAAACCACTCCATGATTCTATGAAGCATGCAGAGAACCAGGCAGAGGGAGGAAGATGAACTGCATTGCTCTGCTCAATCTGTGTGACAAATGTGTGGCTCAGCTGGCAAGTGGCAGGAGGAGACGCTGGTCTGACACAGCCAAGGAGCTTTCATTTCCCAGGCTGAGCTCTGAGCAGCACACATGATGGAGAGCAGAGAGATTTGTTTCTCCTCCCACCTGAAGGGCTTCTTGCATTCAGACAAGGCAAATACCAAACTGGCACGAGATTTTGACTTGTCAGCCCAAGCAGAGACAGAAGCTGGGAAGATGCACCCTTAGAGAGCCAGAAAGGAAAGGGCAGATAAGGAGAGGAGAAGAAAAGCTGAATCAAGGACCAAGGACTGGATTCTCAGCAACCAGCAGATGCGTGCTCTCCAGGTGGTGGAAGAAGCAGGGTCTGCATCATTCTCAGTCAAAAGCAAAGTGTGACCATATTTGTATAAGAGCATCGATTGCTCTACCTCTGCTGGCAAATAAACCTCCCACAGCTCAAGAACAAGTGGCAGTGGTGAAGCATGGACCATACCTACATCTTCTGAGTCCCAGTGGTTCCTGGGGCAGGCAGATGTGTATAGAAGCAATGGTTGTACTGAAGGAAACGCTCCTTCCTGGGTGAAACACAGAAACTGAGACTACTGCAGTTACTGAAGGAAATCAGAGCCGGGTCAGTAGAGACTAAAGATAGAAGAGAGGGGGGGAAAATTAACCAAAATATGGGGAAATAATACCACTCCTACTGATGTTCTCAAGGCCTGCAGAGATCACTATCATGGGCTACACCCCGGCTGGCCCCAGGGCACCCCGGTACCCAAAGCTCAGCTTTGACAGGGTGGAGCTGTCAGCATCTGCACCAGCTCTGTCCCCCCGCCCGTCCTGGGCAAGAGGAGCCTCACTCAGCAAAACAAGAGCCTTCAGAGGATGTTTTTCTCCCACAAAGCTGGGAAAGTGGTTGATATCTCTAGCTGAAAACAAATCCATCCATCGTCCCACTCTGCCCTCGTCACACTGCAATGGGAAGTTCAGGTTGGATATAAGGAAGAAGTTCTTCCCTGTGAGGATGGTGAGGCCCTGGAACAGGTTGGTCAGAGAAGCAGCAAATGCCCCATCCCTGTCAGTGTTCAAGGGCAGGTTTGACAGCGCCTTGGGTGACATGGCCTAGTGTGAGGCATCCCTGCCCATGGCAAGGGGGTTCAAACTGGATGATCTTAAGGTCTTTTTCCAGCCCAAGCCATTCTCTGCTTCTTTGGGGGGGTGGAAGTGGCAGGATTCGGCCCTAAGACCATAAAGGGGAGCTCTTCCCGAGGCTGCTGGACACAGACACAGGCTGCGGGCCCCTGTCTGCCCCAGCTCCAGTGCTGCAGCCCAGGCCTCACCACAACGGGTCCCCTGCGCTGCAGCATGGCCTGAGCTGGGCAGGAAACATTCCTCCCATCCCACAAACATCTTCCTGTTCCACAGCAGGATGAACCCAAGACCTCTCAGTGCTTCTTAGCCTTGTTTGCTAAAGAAACAAGCCCCATACATCCCTGCTGCCTGTGGCTGTGCTCTTAGTCCTTTGGTGAGCTGCAACCAAGCAGGACTGCCTTCATCAGGTAAAGCCATCACTGCTGTTACATCCCCACGAGCCTCCTACAAGCAGCAGAGCCCCAAATCACACTTCCACTGAGAAATGGAGCCAGTCCTTTGCAGACCCTGGGTAACACACACATGAGCTCCAGTTCCGCCTGACTTTGCTGCCCATGGAAAGTGTCTGGAAAGATCTGCACCATGGCACGACATGGACGTGGGACGATAAACCCAAGTCCAAAACTTGCTTCTTCTTGTCCAGGATTCGCTGGCCCCAAGGTGGCTCCAGCCAGGGCAGTGGGGTCACACAGTCCCTGTTCTGACAGACACCCAAGCAGGGAAAGGAAAAATCAGCATTGTCCTTCCAGTGTTTGCCCTTGGGAATTTCAGCTCCAGCACAGGGCATCAGATGTCTCCAGCATCCACCTTGTTGCACCCCTCATCAGCCAGAAACTGGGAGGAGCTTTAGCCTTGACCCTTGAGCAAAGCACCCACCACATCCCACACATCACTCCACCCCCCGGCTCCTCACCATGCTCTGCAGAGGACACTTTCCTTTAGCTTTCATCCCCTTGCAGCCACCTCACAGCTCTTCACTGCCTCAATGCCTAATCCTGCATCCCAGCTCCTGTGTTATCTGGGCCCTGAGGCCACCCTGGACCCATGGCCATGCCAGAAAGGTCAGAGATAAGCAAAAGGTCCTTTTGTGCTCCTGTCTCCATGCCTGGGCTTCTTAGAATCGAGCTACCCTCAGAGAGAGGCAGATGACAAACAACTGCATGGGGACATAGACTCACAGTGCTTCCATAAGTGCCCTTGCACTGTCTTTTAATGCCCAGGCAGAAGGGAGAGGCTGCCCTCAGGTTCATATCCCTACACACAGAGAAGCATAAGGGCAGCAAGAAGAGATGTACAGATACAACTGAATCCACTCATGGCCTGGAAGAGGTGGAGATGCACCAGTGTCCTCCAGCTGTCGCAGCCTGGCAGGGAAGCCTGGGAGCATTTAGAGAAGGAGAGACTGATGGCAGTGCTGGCAGCCAGCACAAAGCCTCAGACTTCCCTCCACAGCCCGAGCTGAGGCTGGCGATGGGTCCAGGGACAGGATGCTGAGCACCGAGCTGGTGTCTAGGCTGAGGCACAGAGGAATTCCCACTCAGGACACTGGGCAGGCGGCACTGGAAGGGTCTGGGAACCCATTCCTGAGCCAAGTGAAAATAACCTCTGGCGTTTCATCAGTGGTGAGTTAGAAGGTGGATGGAGCAATGAGATCATACACACTGAATCCCACCTTTCCAGGCCTATTGCATTCCATCAGAGCTGCTGTGAGCTTTGCTCCCAGCTTAGGCCAATAGTGAGCACTTTGGGAACTCCCATCCCTGCAGCTTAGCAGTGATGAATGAGTTAACACCTGCAAAGTGCTTTGCTGCTGTACATTTCCCAAGCAGGCAGCACAAATGCTGCCCCTGGATTAAGAAAGACCATGGGATATCTGTTTAGTTTGTAAGTGGAATAAGATTTAGATGTCCTGTTCTACTGCCTGATCACATCCTACCTGCACACAGCACCCCACCACTGTGCCCAACTCTTGTACCAAAGCCTACAGAACACTGAGACACCCGCTTCCCTTCTGCTCTCAGCAGGAAGGCTGGTGCCAAAGGCTTTAGATCCCAACATTCCCCCCAGTAAATCCATTCTCCGTTGCTGTCTGCATATGCAGTGCTGCGGAGAGCCACACTGCTGGGCCTGGGGCTGTTACAGCTAAGAAGTGACTTGCAATAGCCTCCAGGATTAATACTTGCACCTCCTCGGTCTCCTGCCAGGGCAGCTCCCCCCTCCAGACATCCTCTCCTCCATCACTGTCCCCTGCTACTGCCTTGGTATGAAGTGATGCCAAGTGTCTGCACGACTTGGTCTAGGACAGAGCTTGGGATCTATCTGAAAGAGGAGAGACACATTCATCTGAGTGTCAGCTATTCCTGGGAACACATCAGCCCGAGACACCAGAAGCTAACAGTGTACCCTGGAAACTCCTGCCTGGGTCAGTAGATGGACGCAGCTCTGAATACCAGTTTGATGTCCATGGAAACAGCAGATCTCTCTTTCTCAGGCACACACTGATGGAGATTACAGCTGATCCTAAGTTAGGAATAAACTAAACCAGGGACTGGGCATTTGTCCTTCTGAACCTGACAGGGCTCTCCTGCTAGACGGGGCTAGGAACTGCTGCAAGGCCAAGACCAGACTCATATCCTTTGCTTTTACAGCCATCAAAATCCCAAGTGATCCCCTCCCTGATGCAAACACAAGTCCTCAGCCGCTGCTGAGAGCAGGGAGCTCAGCCTGTGACCAGTGACAGCTACAGGCTCCCATCCCTGCAGCCAGCAGCTGAGATGGCGACATACAACAGAGGTTTAAAGCCAGGGCTGATGTTTGCCCTCAATTATCCCCTTGAGATCCCCTCAACCTCAACAGGCTCCCATGTGCAGCACAAAGCAGCTCTCAGCCCGGCCAGCTCCACAATATGCAAACTTATTTTTACCTGACAGCTATGTTTGAAGTATACACAAATGTTTATTTACTTCCTGCAGTGAAAGTTAAGAAGGGGAAAAAATAGCTGCTGAGCAACGATCTCTGCTCACCTGCAGAGGCTGATGGTTGGCTGCGCAGCTGAGCACTGCAGTGCTGCCCTACAGACACACCACTTCCCACTCCCCATCTCTTGGCACTTCTTGCACCTGCAGCCCTGGCTCAGCCAAGCCCTCAGGCATACATCTCCTTGTGCCCAAAGGAGATGTAGCTGGTCACATCCACATCACAAAGCATGTGGATGATGCTTTGAGCTAGACCTGCAAACCACTGCTTTAGAGCAGGGATGGTTATTGAAAGCAGAGATGAAGCTTGAATCCTTGGCCCCCAAAGGTCTGCTGAACGTAGGCCTGATGGGTTCAAAGAGCTTAAACAGTTGCATCAGAGTGAAAACCAGCTGCAAGAGAGGCGGAACATGAATGTGGCACAAGAGCTTTGAGGAGAGGTGGAAGCAGGGACGTTACACAACATCTCAGCAGCAGTTTCACTGTACGCACTGTCACAGCTTGAATCACATCAGGTTTTCCCAGCTCTGGTGCTGTCACTGCTGCTCTCATACTCCATTACCTGTTTGCATGTCATGCAACACCCAGCAGAGCTGGGCCTCCCTTTGCATCACAAGCAACAATGGGGTTGGATCCTTCCCTGCACTGACCAAGCCATGCCACAGGTCTAGATGTGTGCCCAAGCCAGGCAGGGCTCTCTCTTGGGCAAGAGAAAGCTGCTGAGAGAGTTACTGGGTAAAGCTGAGAGGTGTCATCTCCCCATGAAGGATATGTGGGAATCTCTGCAAAAACCAGAGCCTCTCTGGGGTATTTCCAATGGAGAGGCTGAGCTGGGCTCGGACTGTCAATGCAAGTAAATAGATCAGGCAGACCTCCCATCTTTATTTAGTCATAAGTTTCCTGGCTCGGGCCAGGAATCTAAACAGAGCTGGTTTGAAAGGTGCTTTCCATAAGCCTGGAATCCATCTGTGCTTGCCTGGGCCCAGCTCCCCCATAAAACATGTGCATATAGAAACCTGAGCTGTCCTGAAGAACAGAAGTACCTGAAAGCTCCAGTTTGCAACTGAAAAGCCTTTGCAAGAGAATGCCCCAGCCACACATGGGAAAGAAGGCGGCAAATTGTGCAAAGAACAATTAGGGTTGGATCAAGCAGATCTACATCCATCTGTGTGGAGCAGAGGAAGAGCCTCACTGTGCCCTGGGCCACCAAAATGCCTCCCGGAGAGAGCTCTGTGGTGGCTGCAAACAGGGCTGCAGGATGGAGCTGTCTGCACAGGGATGCGCTGCTCCTCACCTCTGAGGATGGTGAGGAGGTGGTGACAGCTAAACCCCACAGCAGAGTTGTTTTGGGCCTCCTCAGCTGCTGGTGTTGAGGCAGCAGTGCTGTCTCAGGCATTGCAGGCAGGGGCACAAACAGTTCTGCTGGTGTTCCTTTCATCTCCCCCTTGCCCAAGCTGTGGTTCTTGCGCTGCCAGCACACTGCTTACCTCAACTACACGCAAGGGCAGAAGGACACAAGGCAGCACTCCTGCACCAGCTCCGACTTCTGCTCTCAAATAGGAAGTTGATAAAACCCTCACTTTTTGGCTGCAAGAAGAAAATCAGATTTCAAAACCACTGTCAGAAGGACTCGAAGGCCCTCCTGCAGCAGCCCTGGCATTAACCCTTTGCAGAAGGCAGCTGGGGCTGACATCAGATACTCTGCTCCTGCCTTGCTCAACTCTTTGGAGACTTTTCCCCCCTCTCCGAGCTGCTGTTTACATTCTCTTGTAACACTGCTTTTACCCTGGGACCTATCAGATGGCAAAGCTGCTTTCCTCCATGAGCAGGATGGGGGTTGGAGAGGAGGAAGGAAAAGGGAGAGTAGGAAAAACCGCTGTCTCAGTTCATGTGCACCCACTGCTAACGAGGAGCAGAGAGGAAAGAGAAGCCCAGTGCCAGGCTGGATACCAAAACCCTCTCAGCAAAACACTTGGCTCCCAGGGAAGATCCAGCTCCTCAGTGGCTGCATGGCCTTTCCCAGCCCCAAAATCATGATTCCAAAAGACAACTCACAGAAGAGCCAAGTTCCACCTCTGTTTGGAGGTGTATTTTCCACCCAGCTGGCACGCTTCTGCTTGAGAATCCCTTCTCAAGGGACAGGCACACGGTGACTATAGATCTCCAGGGCTGGAGAGGTGGCCTCCAGCACCTCCGAACATCCATATCCACGCTCAAGAAAGCACTTGGCACACAGGACATCCCAGAGGACTGAGCCCTGATGTTTGCTCCAAGGATCCATGCTGCCATGGCTCTTTGGATTAAAAAGATTAGGCCTGGGGGAACTTTGCTTGGGAAAGTCACTGCTTCAGCATCCTTTTAAGTACAGAAAATAGCACTAGACGAGGCCGGTTTTCAGGTTGTTTTGCCCATTTCCTTTGCTGCCCTGGCCTAAAGATGGTGCTGACCCTGTTGGGGGTGCAGAGCAGAGGCCCACAGCAACCAGAACATGAGGACCATCAACTCAGCAACTCTTCACCACACACATATATTTAATGGAGTTTGGAAGCATCCTGCTCCCAGGGGAAGCAATTCCCTAGCTCCTGGAAAGCAGCAGATTTGTGTCACCTCTCAACACACACAAACACCCCTTTGTAACCCTCCTGCCACGCGATGGAGCAGCACAAACCCTCCCCATCAGTCCTGTTCCCTTTGCAATGTCCTTATGATGGCACAGGCTGCAGAAAGCCTTTGCAGAAGGTCCCAAGCACTAACCCAGCCCGGTGCTTCTCACCCCCTTCCCCTCCTCTCTCACTGCCTCTTCTCTATCAGTCTGTGATGAAATGGAGCGTGTTCAACTGCCACAGTCAGATGTGGGGACCTCCTTCAAGTGTTAGAAGAAAGAATCTGAATCATGTATGGGGACAGTTGTCTGCATGAGAAATGGGGCCTGGAACTCTCCCAGCCTCAGGAACCTTGCTTGTGCCATGGGAACTCCACCTATCAGCTCTTCAGAGAGCTGATCTTATGGATTTACCCCCAAATAGACCCTGTTGTCGGGGGGGGGGGGGGGGGGGGT
>JAOEHY010029260.1:0-24911 GCA_025447955.1 Psilopsiagon aurifrons | reverse complement strand
AGTGAGGTCTCACAAGAGCAGAGTAGAGGGGCAGGATCACCTCCCTTGACCTGCTGGTCACGCTCCTTTTGATGTAGCCCAGGATATGGTTGGCTTTCTGGGCTGCAAGAGCACACTGCCGGCTCAAGTTAAGTTTCTCATTGACCAACACCCCCAAGCCCTTCTCCACAGGGCTGCTCTCTATCTCTTCTCTGCCCAACCTGCAGCAGTGCCTGGGATTTCTCCGACCCAGGTGTGGGACCTTGCACTTGGCATGGTTAAACTTCATCAGGTTGGCATCAGCCGCCCTCACAAGCGTGTCAAGGTCCCTCTGGATGGCATTCCTTCCCTCCAGCATATCAACCGAACCTCCCAGCTTGGTGTCATTGGCAAATTTGCTGAGGGCACACTCAATCCCACTCTCCATGTCACCAACAAAGATGCTGAACAAGACTGGGCCCAACACCAATCCCTGAGGGACACCACTTGTTACTGGCCTCCAGCTGGACATTGAGCCATTGACCACAACTATTTGCATGTGGCCATCCATCCAGTTCTTTATCCACCAAGTGGTCCACCTATCAAATTGATGTCTCTCCTATTTAGAGACAAGGATGTCATGTGGAACAGTGTCAAACACTTTGCACAAGTCCAGGTAGATCATATCAACTGCTCTACCCCTGTCCATCAATTCCGTAGACCCATCATAGAATGCCACCAGATTGCTCAGGCAGGTTTTCCCCTTAGTGAAGCCATGCTGGCCATCACCAAGCACCTTGTTGTGTTTCATGTGCCTTAGCATGCTTTCCAGGAGAATCTGCTCTAAGACTTTGCCAGGCACAGAGGTGAGGCTGACTGGTCTGTAGTTCCCTAGATCATCCATTTTCCCCTTCTTGAAAATGAGGGTTATGTTTCCCTTTTTCCAGTCATTGGGAACTTCACCTGACTGCCATCATTTTTCAAATATGATGGACAGTGGCTTAGCAACTTCATTTGACAGATCCTTCAGGAGCCGCAGATGGATTTCATCAGGTCCCATGGACTTGTGCACATTCAGGTTCCTAAGATGGTCTTGAAACAGACCCTCTCCTACAGTGGGCCTTGGGTCTTCATTCTCACAGTCCCTGTGCCTGCCTTCCAACAATTGGGTGGTGTGGTCAGAGCATTTGCCGGTAAAGACTGACCCAAAAAAGTCATTAAGAACCTCAGTCTTCTCCAAATCCAGGGTAGACAGTTCACCCAATAGCCTCCGGAGGGGGTCCATGTTGTCCATAACCTGTCTTTTATTTGCAATGTGCCTACAGAATCCCTTCCTGTTATCCTTAACATCCCTAACCGAGTTTAATTCTAAGTGGGCCTTAGCTTTCCTAACCTGGTCCCTAGCTTCCCCAACAACATCCCTGAATTTTTCCCAGGCTGCCTGTCCTTGCTTCCACCTTTTATAAGCCTCTTTTTTCCCTCTAATTTTCCTCAGCAGCTTCTTATCCACCCATGGAGGTCCCCTGGCCCTCCTGCAGCACTTCCTTCTAGTTGGGACACAGCACTGATATAATGACTGATATAGATGACTTTCTGGTTTTTAACACATCAGTAAACTTTTTTGCAGAGCTGAAAATGACGAACTGGAAATGTAGAACTGTAAACTTTTGGGGAAGGCAAACTGAGCATTATTGACTTAGTAATTTCTTTGGGAAGTAAGGACTTTTCTATTATGTCCTCCACAGTTCTGAAAGAGGACAACACTAGAAAGTTCTTTTATCATTTTCTCATTGTATGAGTACATTACCCTCTTCTCCCTGAAAACAGAACAAGAGCAATGACTGAGCACTTCTACTCTTTGAGCCCCACCATTAACTAGAATTTCCTTTATTCTTTTAAGGTTTTCTTCTTTCAAATCTTTCTCTTTGGTCTTTCTGGTCAGACCCAAATTACATCTCTAAAAGCAGAGCTGACAGTGATCAGCCCCATGATGCTTTATGAAGGGCCTAAATATCCAATTTACACAAGACATGTCTCAGTCAGAATTAGCTAGTAGGAACATAAAAAGCTTCCCATTTTTATATTTTATCCCATTTTACTTTGGCTTTCAAGTGAGATATTGAAGCAATACTACTTAAGAAGAGCATGCTCATTTGGATGCACACACAGGTTTGTGGCTGCTTGCTTTTTTTTCACCTCTCTTCCCTTCAGTTTCTGTGTGAACCTGTATTTGTGTTCTAAATATGGCACCACTGTAAGAGACGTTTTTTTCAGCCACTAGAGATATAAAAGATAAAAGCAGGAGCAGTAATCATTTGCCATTCTATAAGTATTTCCACAATCGTTTCAGCTTCCCAGCCCAGAGTTCAAACACTTCTCAAGAAAATGAGACCCAGAATCAGTTCTTCTCACAGCCTGGGGGGACACAAGACATCTAAGAGGGTACCACCTGTTTTAAAAGTTCACCATCCCTCTTACGGAACCTGTGTCACTGCACAGAAAAAAATCATGATTCCTTGGGTCAGGGTGGTCTAACCCCTGTATAGGGCACAGTTTCTCCTTCCAGACACTCTTTAAAAGGAAGCTGCAATTGGTTTTTGCAGGCCTTGTCCTAGTTACAGGTGCGTAGTTTGTTCTGCAAATAAGCCAAACAGAGGACCAAAGTGAAGATGACTGGATTTGATTCATAAGTTAATGAGTGTTTTCTGGGTTATGATTAGCTGTGGGCTTGGACAAGGCACTGGGCTATTTGGACAGGGGTAGTTTTGGATATACACAGACCTGCAGCTGCAGTTTCAGTAACAAAGTGAAGGCTTTATAGGTTTCAGTGGCTGAAAAAGCAATGAGGATTTTTTTTTTTTCTTCCCTCAGTTTTGGACTTTGGCATGTACAATTTACTCAAATCTCACTTCAGGAACTGGGGGACAGGATTTGAACTGTCTTATTTGGAGAGTAGTCTGAATTCAGGTTCCTAAAATCCAGGACAGCAGTTCAGCATGTCTCATGTATCATATACCAGTGGAAGTTAATGGGGCAAGGATCAAGCTTACAGAATACAAGACTGCATGCAGTAATCATAGCTGATAGCACTTGAGGGAATTGTGAGAAGGCAGTAGGTGTGACTCACACCAGTGGGATACTAGGCAGACTGAAAGTTGTGGGAGGAAAGCCATTTTGGATACCCGGTCTTGTCAGTTTGATTTTTGTTCTTTTCCATCAGTAAATTACTATGCGTGTTCCTTTCATGATTTTTCTGACTCACTTCTTTTCTTGCATGGTTTTATTCCAGATTTTATCTGTGTCATATTCCATCTTTCAGGACCCTTTTTGCTCGTCTCTAATTTACATTCACCTGTCTAACAATATAACAGCTTTTTACAGTGCAGGCACAGGTTTCTCGGAAAGCTTTATAATGGTCTTCTTAATCTTTATTTTAAAGCCTACAAGACTTTTAAAAGAAAAAAAGTATGACTCACCAGGAAAATTACTTAGCAGCTCTGGAATACTGACAAGAGATCCACTTCCAAAGACTGAGTTATGGTTTAGTTATACAAAATTAACCAATTTTTAAAGCTCTGAATGTATTACAAGAATTCAATCTTTGGGGAGTAAAAAGAACACATTGGTACCATTCCTTGGACAAATTAAAGTAATATATTTCTGTAAAGTGCAAAAGCAATACATGCTTTTACGACACATTTGGTCCTGCCAGCATCATTAAAATAGCATCCTCAAGTTAGACTGCAATTATACAGGGTCCAGTGAAAAACTGGAAAAAAAAAAAAAAAAAAAAAAACATTATTACCAGAAGTCGCCACTGAGAATAATTCACATCATCAGTATTAGCCCATGACCCAGCATTAGTGCTGGCCCACAGGCATGTCTTATGTGAGTGAAGTGCTTCATTTGCTAAGCACCGTGGCAGGCGAGCCAGGCACTTTGCATTATGTGTCCAGACACCCCTCAGGGCTCTGCCACCCTATTAGCTGTATTTGCAAGCACAAGAACTGCAAGTGCTCTGAGTCACCTGGTATTCAGACCAAAAAAAAAATCAAACCCAAAGAAGATACAGATGATGGAGCTGCTCATCTTGTGTAGAGTTCCTGGAATTCCTTGCTGTCAAATAGGTTACTTGGGAGCATGACCTACCTATATGCCTGAGACATTAACATTTTAGACACGATGTGCCATCATCTGAACACAAGTGCAGAAAACTATTTTCCCACTAGATGTCAGCACTCCATCCAGCATATGAGGTGTGTGATAACTTGGAATTCAGGTGGTACTTGAGCTCCGTGGAAGTTCAGGAGGATGAATCCTCAAAATTTTTGTCTTTGTTACAGTTGAATGCAGTTATATCTAATGTGCATTTCAAGGTAGATCACTTCTCTTGGTTTATTCTGAGATTCTTATTTCTACATCAGTAATTTTTGAATAAGTAAATTTTCCTTTTTTCACAGCAGGTTCTGCTGCTCTTTGAACTGGCCTTGGCAACCTTGCAAAAGCATAGATTTGGTCTGGATAAAGAAGGAAATCCTTTCACCTTTGAAGTATAAACTGTCTTTCCCATTAAAAAACACAACACAAAAAAAAGAACCCTACTATCTCTTCAAATGTATAACCTCAGTATCAAATACTTAATCAACTTGGTCTTTCTATTAAAGTTAAAACTTTGTTAAAATAACAGTATTCCATAATGAAAATAAAAGGTGCATTTTGCGCTTTATAATCATACTGAGGCTTGGTAAATACGACCTACTTGTATTAATAAGGCCAGAGTTGTCAAATGGCAGCTGGTTAATTCAGTTGTCTAAAGATTTTTTTGTTTGTTATGCACTAGGCAATACCTAAGATGTGCTAAGCAAGTAGCTGACACTGCTGAAGACTCACTTTTCTAACCTATGGGAAAGAATTGTGACTTTGAATATAATCGGTGTATTTTGTTCACCGGCTTAGGTGAAGAACAGCTTAAGTTTAGACAGTCCTTGCTGTGATTTTTTTTACCTTTGTTGTATTTCCCTTTATATATTGAACAAATCCACACAAAACAGACCTCTAATAAGTCTTCTGTCTTTTGAGAACATAGAGGGATCAGAAACGCATCGGGTGCCAGATAATGTCCATGAGAGAGGACCCACTTACAAGTCAGAAAGACTGAAAGGACTGCCACAGGAAAACTGATATAGAGGACTCTGTCCAGACCTAGATGGGAATCCCTGGGAATTTTGACAGGATCCAAGAGAAACAGCCTCCATGTATGCTCTTCCACCTTCCTTGTCAGACCTCTTGTCTGCAAAGTGCCAAAGCATTTCAGTTTCCCATTGTGAGTGCAGCACAGCTTCACTGACATGACGCAGCTGAGGTGCTGCTTCCTGCAAATTCTGATCAGATACAATTCCTCATTGACTTCAGTAAAAATGGATTTAATAGAACTGACCTACTGCACTAAGGGTTCTTGCTGGGCCTGTTGCAGTATTGGAACAAGAAGTCTGAACATACCTGAACCTGAAAGTCAAGGATAGAGGAGCTAGCCAAGTTTTGGACTGGTCATTGACACTGGTCATTGACAGAAATATGTTGTCAGAGGGCAATGATGGATACTCCCATTAGAGACAGCTATATGTGGTATCCTGTTCTACACAATGAATCAGATATAGGGAGAAGGCACTGCAGAACAGCCTGGCTGGGAATCTAGGACTCTCACTTTTCTTCCACACAACAGATTGCACTTCATGCCCTCTCCCCTTCATCCAGACATTACCAGCTTTCTACAAGCTTGAACTCTCCTCTTCTCTATCTGTACATCCCAAGAGCCTGCAAGCTGTCACTTCCAAATGGCTTAGTGGGATAACCAGAAGGCTTCTTCATCCCCACCAGAGTCATGTGGGAAGCCAGCTGGGCTGCCTTCCTAGTTAAACTTTGGAAAGGATGGGAATTTCAGAAATGCTTAATAACACGGGAAAGATTTGTTCATTATGTGTCCATCCTATAAATGGTTCCCTTCCCATGCTATTCTTTTAGATTCAGCAGCAGAATCCAAGACTGAAAGACTAGATCTTAGCTCACAGGTGCTACTGAACTCATACTTTTGTAAACTACATGGTTTTCCTCAGGGTTCCTTATCTAATGTTAGCATGACCCAGCAGTCCCTCTTGTTGCCTCCCCATAAAGTTTTGGCTTGAATCAGAATCCTACTTGGAGGAAAATATAAATAATTATAAATAAAATAGTAATATCTAAGAGAAACTCTAACGAAATACTACCAGGCACCAGAGTGTCCATACACTGTGGTGGCTGCCCTGAAGGGAACACAGATGTGAGCTGATTGTTGCAGAGATATAAATTTTTCATGAAACAAAGGTTTGTAGGAAAAATAGTAGTCTATCGATTCAGCTGGGGGGAAAAAACAAAACAAGGCAGAAATGCATTTGGATGTGCAAGCTTTCCTTCAGATTTGAACATCTTTTCTTTGTTTCAGTAGAATTTTGTCATATCCAGTAAGTATCCTTAGGAAGAGCCTGGGGTGAACATCTGAAAAGCACTATCCTAATACTGCATGTCGCTGCAGTTCACTGGGTTTGATCACAACACTATTAAAGTCAAACAGCCACACAATAGGTGAATGGAACTAATTCTCACCTTGTTTAGTAGTGATACAGCTGCATCATTAATTTTAGAGCATGGATTGCTGTCCTTTCTGCATCTATAAACTTCAGGTAAAATATTCAGGTGGCTAAGACCTACTACATGCTACATACTTCAGAGGAGGAATACTAGACACAGTGCAATGGCATCCACGGCTCCATGCTGAAGTGAATGTATCTTACAATGCCACAGTGTTATGGGGTTGGACTAAGAAAACCATCTCATCCCTCCTGCATATCAGACAGAAGCTCCTGCACACTCATAGCTCCTGCATGTATGCTGTATCTAAATTTCTCAGGACCCACATATTTGCCACCTTGCTTAACATGGCAGCCCTGGGGCTTTCCACTATCCTGGTTTTGTTCACCCACCAAACAAGTTCTTTCTGGAAGCAATCCTCTCCCAGAAATGGCTACGCTGTGCCTTATGAAGGGATGCTAGCACATCAAAGATAGGACACTATTTAGGACTTCAGGATTCTTCTTTACTTTTGCTTGGATAACTTAGGCTGAATACTGAGACAGCACCTTTCTAGTATAACAAAATAATAAAGCAAGCTAAACCCAAATTCCAATATATTAAGAACAAATGGTTTTGAGATAGACTTGAATGAAAAGGAAATGTGTATGAGATCTGACAAGCTGTTTTTTTAATACAGGTTCACTATATACTGAAGAAATTCTTAAGTCTTCTAGAACGAAAGGGACTGGGAAAGTGTATGTGCTCTAACTGAAACAGCATGCAGTGAAGAGAAGTTATTGCTATTGATACGATTTGTCTACTTTGATTTTTTGGGAGGGGCGAAGCAGAAAGAGTATATAAACATGGTATGGAAAATCTGCTTGACAACAGCGGCAAGAAAGTTTCTGAAGAGTGAGTGGGATTCAATTTAAGGTTAAAACAGCTAAGGTTATGTGTCCATGCATGATGCTAGTGCCTAAACTCACATCACAACCTGCAGATAAATGATTAACAGAATTTAATAGCAATCAGGAGGCAATAGAGTTCACCAGCTACTAACAGTCTTACCCTGAGATTGGATACCACCCAATGAGTTCAGGAAAATGTGGAGTTTGTTGATAGTGATAAAAAGCTAGTCTCTGCTTAAATAATACCTCCAGGGACCAGGACCTCACTGCAGTTTAAATGCAATAGTAACCACCATCTCTAAGAAAATACAAAGCATGCTCTTTGCCTTTCTCTCAGTGACAGAAGCTCTCTGATGAGAGCAGAAAAAATCTTTTGTACAGTATCTGAAAATATTCACAGAGAACAGAGATACTCTGAGCAGAGACAGCATTGCATGGACACATGTGCCATGCAGCAGAGGGTCCTGAGGGACCTCCTTGAAGCAAGTGGGCCTGCACCACCTTAAGCCAGCCCCTAAGTAACATAAGGCATAGGACCTGCATCATGCAGAAACCATGAAGAAATCAGTGATAAACCTTTCATTTTCAGGGGTTTGACATGCCATTGCTGTCATTGTCCTGCTCCTCCACACTTCATCCTGCCTTCTCCCTGCCTCTGTAGCATCTACCCACTCATGTCTCCCACGAAAAACAAGGCTGCATGAGTTTGCAGGCTCAAACTTTGCACAAGAAACTCAGATATTTGATATCTGATATTTAGTATGCAGCTTGCAGGGTCTGCTCCCAACTCAACAACCATCTGGAGGAAAGTTTTGAAACTGACTGACGTGCTGAAGAATTGAACCTGATGGAGAAATGATGTTCAACAGCTGCCGAAGGGGAGGGGGATGGGAGCTGAAAGTTTTCGCTGATAGCTCCTGCATTGCCCCTCAGTGCTACTAGCAAGTAAAAATATGTCAGAACCTACTGATCATACCCAGTTTACATTTCATAAATTAAAACACATCAACTGTTTCTTAACATTTTATTTTCAGTCTTTTTTTGGTCATAATTTTGCCTAAGGACTACATCTGTGATGAATTCCTTGTAACAGGACCTTGCCATTTGGACTGCAGTTGTCATCAAAATATTCCAGTGTGCACACACAGGCTGAGAGAAATATATTTTTAAAAATGTACTTTCACTCAAAAATCAGTTAAAAAAAAATGCTATTGCCTGTTGAGCTGAAATCTAGTCTATATGAAATTCAGTTTCTATATTTCTCTGATTAGTAATGTCTATGTGTCTCTGAGTTTATGTGTATATAAGTATAGCAAAACAATGGCAGTGATATATATAGACAATACATATATTTATGCAATGTAGTTTTCCAAAATGCAATCACTCTTTAATATGCTCTTTTTAGTATTACATAGCAGCTTGAAGACAACTCCAAGTGTTAGGGTTTAATATTATTTATTTCTCGATCTCATTCTTATTCAAACTTGAAGGTTAGGCAGTGCTACAAAAGATGGTAATACAGCTGCAAGGTTCTGGAGAGAGACATTCAAAACCACATGAAAAGGTCCCATCTTCCCTCTGAAGACCTCTGTCCCGACCCCAGCCCAATTTTGTGCCAGCCAAGGTCTGCTTTGGAAGAGGAGGTGCAAGAGGGACACAGAGGCTGCATGAAATGAAGGTGAACAAATGAGAATATCATCACTACTGAGCCTCTAATGGGTTTCAGAAGGGCTGCCCTTGTAGAAAATGAATAACTGAGGTTGTCAGGAGATCAAAGGAGAGCAATAAAATCAAACCAGGATGGTTGTGACATTATTGTCTAACAGACCACAGGCTGAAGCCACCCATTGTAGTCTTACCATCCTCTGTGATCATAATGACAAAAAGAGTCATGGCTGCTGTTAAATGCAAAGATCATTGCCTCACCTGTGAGCAGCAAGGTGAGCGTGCTCTTTTCCAGCTTTCTTAGAATTCCCCCCTTCAACCCCTGTTTTTCTTGAGTATTTGTGCCACAACAGTCTCAATTGATTGAGAGTCTTTGATTGACTTCATGCTATCAGTGCTTTTCACGGGAAGGTCAGGACCCACAAAAGCACAAGTGAGAAGGAAAGGACAAAAAGGTTTAGGCCCCTGGGCACTTTCTAGTAAGTGATACCAGAAATACTTCTCTGAGGAAGCACATTTCCCTTAAAAGATCCATGGCAAAGGAGACGCATTTGGCTCCTCCAGCCCACACCCACTCTACTAGCCATTCCACTAACATGTTTCTTACCTGCTGCTCTCATATGCTGGAATGCACATAGGTAATAGCCTCCACTTGTCCAAGGAATCTTACACTACTTACCAGCAAAAGGGACCTATATATTACAGATCATAGGTAAGAGGGAAATAATTTTCTCAGCTGGCAAATAGTTTTCTCAGCCCTTGTGTTATTCTGAAAGTTAAATTGTTTTCCTTTCTAAATGAGAAATAAGCTAATGCACGGGAAGAAGGTGACACCCACTTCAGGCATATTTGTCTGAGATGTGGAAAGCACAGGTACATAATTTTCCTCTTTTCCTGTCTTCAGCTCCTCAGCTAAATTGTATCAGCACTTTACAGTGGGCTTCAGACTTCCTCACCCTTTTCACCTCTATGCTGATCCATTTTACTTCCCGTAAGCAGTCAGTGCTCATGATATTTAAACCACTGATTTTTCTCAGTTTCTCACTGGTCCAATAGATATTCAACATTTTATTGTCAGCTATTTTTATTACAGCCCCCAGAGGAAGAATTAGGTAGGTACACCTTCAGAACTGCCATTTAGGTGTGCCAAGCCCAAGTCTGAGTCAGGTGGGAGTCAAACATTCTAGGAATCCTGATGACATTCTGTCAGATATCAACCCTAGCACTGAAACTGCTTCCCAGCAAATACCACCATAACTTCAGTATTCCTGTACAAAGTCTGAGTCTAAAGAAAGGAGAAAGCTTGACCAAGTGCCTCTGCTGTGCACTTCCACCTTTCTGGCCTCTTAATAACTCTTGGCCGCTGGGAATTGGTCTGGAAAGGCCAACAGCAGACAGAATTGCTTAGCTGCAGGCATGCTCAACTTCAGCTTCCATTTTTTGGTCAAGCTCTTATTTATCCTCATGGTCTCTGAAGTTACTGATTCTTTGAACCTGACTGCTATTCCACATAAGCAGTGTTTTATGTATAATCAACTTCTTTATTACATAGCAACCAGTAACATCTGAAAGCCTTAAACATATTATAACGTTTTAATGATAGCAAGGAAAGATTTATGGGCAGAGTAAATATCTTTTATTGGCCCAATAATGTAGTTGGGAAAATGCAGACTTGCTTTTGGGCTCACAAACCTTTTTCCCAATTTGAAACAGAAGCTGAAAAATTGTGGCTTTATGTTTGCTGTTTCTTTTAGTCCTGAAACAGATTATGGATGCTTGAACTCTTTCCTGGTTTCCCAGCTGTACGAGTAGGCAAATGAAAGTACTAGGTTCCTGTGAAGCTTGCTTTGGTTATATCCTTAAATCATCATGGCTACATTACACAACTATTTTAGAAGGCCATTATAAACTGAAATATCTATATACTTGATGATCTTGCCTTTGAATTGCCATATTTGATTGTCCTATATCATTGTTTTCAAGTGATATCTTCCCACAAAAGTCTTTCTAACCAGCCTCTGTAAATTCATAATATTTGGTTTTATTCCCTAAGTTGTACTTCTGTTTTAAACTCACAAAGATGTTTACTTGCTTTTAGGCCCCTTCTGTGAAATCTCTCCTTACAGAGAAGAAAAACTCACCATCTTTGGCTACATTATTTGCAGCTGTTTATTTGGGGTGGACTGTTCAGAAGGAAGTAAATCTTTCCAAATTTTAGAGAGCTTGTGAGGGAAGCAATTTATCCACATTTAGCAGACACTAGGGTAAGTACATTCTTCTGGAAGCCACAGGTTTGGGGGGCAATAAATCCTTCCATTGCTATTAGACAGGAGGCAATAAATCCTTTGATCTCTATCACACTCAATGATTTTACCTCCTCTCAGAATGTACATTTTACTGAGGTACTGTCTTCATTTTCCTATTTCCCTAGGACTAATTTTTTCCTCCTTTTCTAGGTTACTACCCCTTTTGTAATTAATTGGTTGTACTTCTCAGCTGTCCACTATCAGGGCATAGCATCCACTTACATTACCTCTTAAGAGAGAAAACACATTTTCTTTTGTTTTCTACTTTCCTTCCATCACCTGGATGAGAGATTCTGAATTTTCACTAAAGTATTCCTCTTCTTGAGAGAGTAGCAAAGAATTTTCCCTTGTAAACAGGCAGCTGTGTTTATGCTTCTTAAAAGATTTTTCCTGAAGATATGTTTGACACTTCTGGCCAATTTCAAATCCATTTTTTTCCCTTATATCTAGCTACAAGCCTCAGTAGGCCTGGCCTTAAAAACATTAGAAAAACTGTATGTTGAAAAATCTGGAGGAGCAGGTTTTACTCATTAATTCAGCACTATTTTTATCTCCACACAGGCAATGGTGGGATTTTTATCTGCAGTTTGGATTCTGCTGCCAGGAAATAAATCTAATTACCAATTTCTAGTGGTACAGCATCTCCCAAATATTCAGCAGTTCTCTTATTTTTCTCATTTCCCCTGACATTTTTTTTTTTCTCTAAAAAAAAAAAAAAAAAAAAAGGCAAGAAAAATCCATTCAAAATAAAAGCAATCCGCTCACAAATACTCTTCAAAACTCCACCTTCTGAGAGGCCAGATAGGGAAGGCAAATTCAGAATGAAAGCTGCAACTTCAATCGCCAGCCAAGCAAGGATCAGGAGTTTTTATCCTAAGAGTTTATTTCTGTCAAAACAGTGACACCCGGTGGCCAGTTAAGGTAGCCTGACAGAGAGCCTTGGAGGACAAGCCCAGTACCTGTTTCTGTCCATCAGAGGAGGCAGAAAGGAGTATTTCTGGCAGACAGGTACCTAATTAGGAATTAGTAGGACTGTGTACAAAAGAAACAAGAGCATAGCTGGGTACATAAAGCCTAAATACACTGAAAGATCAGTCTTGCATTTTTTTTCTTCTGGTGCTTAATAGCATCATATTAGACTGGAGATGCTTATCTGTTCCCCTAAGGATAAGAAATAATTTATATTTTGTTTATAAATGTGTCAAGTATTCCCTTCTGTCACTGCATTCTTGTACAGCTGTTAGGCTGGGGATAGTTTCAAAAAACTGCACTACAGGGTGAAACAGTGTTGTCAGGCTTTACAAACCATCTGGAACAGCAAGCTGCTTTTCATCCCCTGAAATCCCTAAATCCTGCTTTTTTACAGTATATGTGAAATTTATATCTTCCTATAAAAATACAAGATTTAAGCTACAAAATTATTATAAGGAGTTTCAGACTTTTCATGAAGCTTCTGATCTTACTACTGAGATGGAATGTGTGTTTGACACATGAAATACAGGGCAAAATGGCTTGAAGCAGCCACAGCGATGGTGCAGCAGTGCCAGCCTCCAGCTCTCCCTGGCTCTGTCCTGCCCAGAAGTGCCATGGCACACTGGCTAGCGAGCGGCAGTTTTACAAATGAAACTGAGGGTACCTTCTCTAGAAAAACCAAATCTGAGAGTTAGAGAGACACATTTCATGAGCTTTGACAGGATTTTCTGTGAACAGTTTGGTGCAGACAAGGTGCTTCCAGCCCATACATCTGTGACTCCTTTAAGAAGGATGCTCAGAGTAAGAGTTAAATTGTCACTAACAAAAATGCCTTTCAAGTACAACCAGAAGGGGGCTGGAGAGAGGTAAGAGGCAGCTTTTGTATGACCTCTGCTCAAAAAAGCTAGTGGATTGTTAAGTAAAGTATAGAAACTGGTTTCCTGGTTCGTTCATTCTTCTACCAAGCTCCATTTCTAATCCATGCACTAAAAAAATGGTTGGGAAGGCCCTATTTCCCAGTTTAATTAATGAGGAGAGCCAATACGCTGTTAACTTTGTTTTACACTGTTTACTCTGCCCTTTCCCTCTTTTATAGCCCAAAATGGACGGCAACATGAAGTCAGGTCGTAAAACTTCTTTGCTACTGTGAAAAATCTTACCATTTTCTGTTACTGATATTTTCCTAGTTACCTAAAGCAAAGTCGTGAGACAGAATTAAAAATGAGAGAGTAGCTGAAAAAAACATAAATCTCTAATAGGAATTTTCTAATTTTCTTCATATTCAAGGTTTTGAAGCATGCTGCTATATTCAAAAGAAACTCAAATATACTATTATTATAAATGCATGGTAAGTCACTCAGCTAGCCATAAATGCTTCATAATGATGCCAGACAATGCCACTTTACTACAACAAAGTCATGCTTATAGTCTTTAAATGGATTTTACTGCTTTAAAGAAATTTCATGCAGTTCATAATCCATATCAAGTGTGTATTCATTCAACTTTAGGAAAGGGGGAGGTTAATTTGACATTAGCATTGTTTGCATGTGCTTTATTTAAATCTTTCTGAAGTACATACATTAAAATCATGTTACAGCAATAACAAAAGCCAGATACTCCAATCTGAGGCTGTCAGTCCACACTTGAACTTAGTCCCTGAAGAAATCATTTGCTGTATGACATCATAAGGGCAAACAGGGTAGCTTCTAAAATTACTTCCAGATAAAACACAAGAGCTGGTTGTACCAGTTTCTGAGGTCCAAATTTCCATCCAAAGTAAAACACTGAACAAATAAGAGGCCAATTATGTGACCAGAAGAAAAGCAATGCTGATTTATTAGTCTGGCTGTGCAAAATCGCTGTGGTTTGGTTTTATGACACTGACACTTCTACACGGAAATACATTGTTTGCAAAGAAAACTGGAATACACATCTGTTGTAATCATTCTTCAGTCACTCTTTTTTCTGTTCTTTGCTGCTTGTATTTTTATTTCTTCAGTCTCCTTTCATTTCTGTCTGACCCCTTAGTCTCTATACTGCAAGTCCCTCTACCCTTAGTTTCTATCCCTCCTTCTATTCTCTTTTCCCCCCTTCCCGGTTATATAACTTTTTATACCTTTTTCCAGCATTACCCAATGCTTCAACCTTCTTTAATTTTTCCTAAATCCTAGCAGGCTACTAGTTATTTAGGTACTTTGAATGCCCATTATAGACCATTTTTGCCCAATGTTTTGTCCAACCTGGCCTTGTCATTTGGTGTAACTAGCTGGTTGAAATATTTTGTGTAATTGGACTAAACAGCTCTGTTGCTAATAAGACAAAGCCCTAAAGGTCCCAAATTCTGTAGCCACAAAATACTCACAAATTTTCCTTGTTGCCAAATGCTGCCCCTGGCAGAGAAAATTCATTTTGTGCTCCATTAGGTTCTGCTGTCTTCAGTTTTCTCTCTCATGCCTGCCCCCTTCTTTCCTTAGCCTTCTTCTACAGGAGCTTCTGAGACACTTAGCATCAAAAGTGCAGTTCCTCAGAAAAAACTGTCAATGCAAGAATTTAAATCTGAAAAAATTACACAGTAATACCAGCTTGGGGCAATGTACACTGTACACAAACAGACTTTTTATCTTTGGATGTTGGTCTTCGTGACCAATTACCAGGCCCATCTTCTTGACTTATTTTTATCATGACTTGATAACATAGTGGCTGTGACAAAGACCCGTAACATTTCCACCATTAATTTTGCTGAGGCACAGTTTTGTTTTAACAAGCAACTCCAAAATTGCTAAATGTTGTTAAGAAAATAATACATATTTTGCTGTAATTCAAAGGGATTTGCCTTCCTCATTTGTTTGTTGGTTGAGGTTTTTTAAGATTAAATAGTGTAAAATATTTTTAAACAATGGTTAGGAATTTCATGTGCAAGTTTTACTGTCTTTATGCTAAAGAATTTAAACGGCATCATTATGCAACGAAGTGCCCCACTGAGCTGACAGTGTATATCACTTTCTGTTCATGATGCTGCAGCAATATTACTTTTGTGTTGACTTTAAGCGAGCGGTGAATGAAGGGCTGAGAGTCCATGAGGTACAGAGCATTTCTAATGTGAGAATGACAGTGTTTAACAACCTTGCCCCAAATCCAAAAGAGGAGACAGCGAAAGGGCACCTAAACCTTTTTTGGTTGGGCAAGGTGATTTATAGATATGGAAAAGACACTATACAGTGTAGAAAAGCAGGAAAGAAAACAGCTATTGAATTTACCTTCAATGTTACACTGAAAGATTACTGGATTCTTACCTACTGATTCTCACTACGCTGGAATTAGGAGGCACTAAATTAAATTTCCAGGTAACATATTTTTTAAATCATTTTCACACCTGTAGTTTTTCACAGAGCTCATTACCAAATAAAGATGACTTTCATGTTGAAAGCATAAATCAGTTTTAAGAGCATGGAAGTAGGGCCCAACTGGAGAAGTGTAGGCAAGGCATTTTTTTCAAACACCTGACAACTAGGAGTGAGCATAAAGGGAAATATCTGTTTACTTTGTTCTTGAAAATTATTGCTTTTTAAAACAGGATATTTTAAACATGTTTCAAACTTAAAATATATGAGAAAGAACACTATGCATGACAAAATCAACATTCAGTCACAAAATATTTTCCCAAATCCAGACAAATTGTGCCTGAACAGGATGACTTTCTTATTCTTTATGCAACTTAAACCAGAGGGATGTTATGCCAACAAAATGAGACTTACAATCACAAAAAAAAAACATTTGCTTCTATAGACCCCTGCTCTCCTCATCCCTAACAATAGGGGTGTGCAGTGTCTAACAACTCCTTGTCTCTAACAAAAAATCTGTATTTCATTAAACAGAACAGTGTTCACAACATGCATATAGTGATATTTTTTCACTTCTATCCATATTGGAATACATTATTATGTATTCCTAGAACTAGAGTCTTTAGTTTAGTTTGGGCTGGAACATCTGAATGTCTTCCTTTACCTTTGAAGCCTATGCAGAATATCAATTCACACAGAATCCTGCATCAGTCTGTTCTCTCTCCACCCTCAGTTCTTTGGCAGATCTGTGGCATCTGCAGCAGAAGAAGGCCCTTGAAGGGCAGGTTCTGTAGAAATCATGATGTCTCCAGGCCAACCAGAACTGCAGACTTGTCTGTGCAGAAGATCTGCCCTCTGTTTCCCTGTGAACTCAGGGGATCAATGGGCTAAGTGAAATATGCAGCATCTTCCACACAAGGCAAATTCTCTGCTCTGAAGGAACTCCATGGATGAACTGATGAACAGTACAGCAAGAGTGAGGGGTGGCTTGGATTCCTGGGTCATGTGAAAGACTCAGTTCAGTCTGAGGAGGCATCAGGTCCTGCTAAAGAGCTGGAGAAGATTTTCAGAATTTATGGTGGGGGGTACAGGATTTGTAGAAGCTCAGCTCTTGTTGAGATTTGTAGCTTAAGAGGTGTTTCCTAACCATGGTAGACATGGCTCAGCATGCTACAGCACTTCTTCTTCCTAAATACAGTGAAGAGGTCTCTCACAGCTGAGGAAATTATATCAGTCTTCACAACCACAGGACATAGACCACTACTTTGTCACCTCAATTCTGAAGTTTGAAGAACCCTCTTGAATAAATTTCAAGGCCATTTTCTTGATTCCCTGCTGCCTAGTCTTTCAGTTTAGGTGTCTGTGATGTAACAATAGTGCTGTCACAGAGATCAAGCGTTTAGGAAAATTGTTGGCAGGGGAAAAATATTTGATGTGATTTAGCTTCAACACATGGAATCAAGAAAGGTTTTTGGCAACTGCTGGTTCCAATTTAACTTCAAGCTATCCCAGTCCTCAGAGGGAATCTTTAAGGTGAGTATAACTCCTCTCACATAGCACTTACTACAAATTTTCTGCCCTCTATAGCTAAACCAACTTTTTTAGCCTAACATTTTCATTTGCTACCTTTATAAAGTACATTTCTTGGCAAATTCCATGATACATGAGTAACAGAAAAACTAAAGGATATAACTGGGAGTAAAAATAAATCAAAGCTTTGCATCCTAAGCAAAAATGACTATAGACAGTAACAATTACATTTCTGAAGAACAATACTTAAAGTATCACTTCATAAAAATTCAAATGATGGAAAATTCACTATTTTCTTAGCAGTTTGCATTCACTCTCATTGCTCACATTTTTCTATATTCAAAAATTAAATTTGCTTGGGTTTAGCTCCAGTTATTAATTTTTATGATCCTTTTCGCTTCTGGATTGAAATGCTCTTTACTACGATTTTCATTAACCTTCCTCCTGAAGAAAAACATTTATCAGTCTTCTTGTTTATTAAACAAATAGACTTACCTTCTCAGCTAGAAGAAATAATCTTCAGCTCTTGAAGGTTTTTTTCTCTTTTTTTTTTCACTTTTTCATATTCTAGATGAATGATTATAACTTTGTGCTTGTAAAATATCCAATACTGAGGTAAACTGAACCTTCGCAATTCTCATTGCCTCTGCCCTGCCTGTACAGCTGCAGATATTTTGCCTTTGGACAGCTGCAGAGACCAGCTTCTGCTTGCTTGACCACTGGGATCTTCTAAATATGGTTTGGTTACAGAGGGTTTACAAGAGTGGCTTCTATGAGAAGACATCAGGAGCTGGCCCTTTGTGAGACACAGCCAGTTCATGAAGAACTGCATCCTGTGGGAATGACCCTACACTGGAACAGCATCAGGAGGAAGGTGTAGTGGAGATGTATTATGGACTAACCAAGTTCATATTGCCCCTGGATGGGAGGAGGTAGAAGAGTCATGGGTGAACTTGAGCCTGGGAAGAAGGGAGGTAAGTGGAGAAGGCATTTTTGGTTTTATTTCTCACTGTTCCACTCTGTTATTGTCAACAAACAAAATTAATTTTCCCAAATCAAGTCTGGTTTACCTATGATAGTAATTGGTGAATGATCTCCCCCTCCTGACCTCAACCTGTAAGCTTTTCTCCTCGTTCTGCTAAGGAGGGGCAATGAGACAACAGCCTGGCGGCCAGCCAAAGTTAACCCACCATACCACTGATGATTTGTTATAATAAGGCGCTACACTTCAGGGGAGCCAAGAATGACATGACAAGAAACAACATAGGCATAGTGAAAAGGTAGGTCAGAGACCATTGCGGGCAGTACCCAATGACCTTTTTTCTTCTCCAAGTGTAAACTGGCAAATTCTGTCTTGTAATAAACAAAGATGCCATCAAGTGTCTTTCTTCTAAAGCTGTCTTATGTCTGTATCAGGAGTTCCCAGCTAGCCTTGGTACTCTAAGATTTCTGGGAGCTGGGCGCCTCAGGTTTTCAGCCATGTAACAAGGTTAATGGTACATTTTATTTGCATAGATGGGAATGAATAATATAGTTATGTAACATTCTAAAAATATTATAGGGATCATCTGTTCTAATAATGAGAGTCAGGGTGAAAGACAGGACAATGAGAAAATACTAGGGAAAAAGAGTGTTGGCCAAGTAAGGTGAAAAAGAAACATTTTCACAATTTTGAAACTGAATGAAATGTTTTTTGCAGTTAAAAATAAAAACACTGACCACTAACTGCCTGCCAGGATTATGCTGAACCACAGTTTCCACAGTGACAAATTTCATTTTAAAATTGTGTTCCAATTTTGAATTTTGAATCAAATGAGTCTCAAAAACATGAACTGAATTACTTTAGGGAAAAAATAGTTTGGGCCAGTTGAAATATGTCATTCAGTTTCTATTGAGTCACTTTAATATATGAACATTGCACATATATACAGAATATGCAGTACACGTTGCCCAAAAAAATTACACACAAAGTATGCACTTATTTTTTCGCACAGTGAAGATTTAGTAAGATAAAAATCTGAAAATCAGAGAGTTTCTTTTTAGAGCGGAAACAAACTTGGAACTGAGCATAACTGAAAAGAATAAGAAACAGAGGCTACCTTTTGAAATCTTGCAAATAGCCTGTAAATTGTTTAAAATCTTGGTGTAGATGGGTAGATAAAATATAGCAAGCTAAATACATTCAAAAACGCATTTTGACTGATTTGAAGAATACAGAAAAATTGATTTAATAGTAAAAGGATATTTTTGAAGGAGGGTTAAATTCTGCTATTTATATTGTAGTTCTATCTGTAGTTCTTCCATGACTTGAACTATAAAGCTTTCACGTCTAAGAATTTCTAGCTGAATCCTCTAAGATCAGAGATAAAAACTACTCATTAAAAGTAAAGGAAAATTAGTCAGCATTTTCATGTATTACAATGTTAAAAGACTGCCTCCAATGAATTAAAGCATTGCAGTCTCTCTGGAACCATCTATTATCCTGTACATAATAGAGTGTTTAGCAACATATGGGACCGTAAAGATAAACTTACATTTAAGGCCTGCCAGAAGAACATCAGCCAGTCAAAGAAGGTGATTAGCTACTAGGCAGCAAATCTGGGCTGCAATTTACTGCTGAAAATATGGACGGAGACAAGACAAATGAACTCTGGAACAAATAGAACAGACTTATAATTGTCATTTATGAAACAAAATCCTTGCCCAGTCAGGTGAAACCCACAGTTGATAGCATATATTACTACTGTGTTTGTCTTCTGATTTACAACACTCTGTAGAGAAAGAGACTGAAAGTACCTTTTCAATATCCTAGTTAAGGCTAAAATAACATTAGTGACAGACTCTTTATACTGTGATACACCCCTTAAGGATTATTTGAAACACTTTGTAAAACTTCCACTAAAATATAAAAAGAAATCAGCAAATGTAGTTAATAAAGATGTTTGGAATCACGAGTACTGTGGCAGAAGTTAGAAGACAGCAAACAGACAAAGAGGGAGAAGATGTAAATTCTATTCCTCTGTTGGCTTGTGAGTAAATGTGAGCATGATGGTTCACTGCTCTGTGCTTTGCATATTCCAACCTGTAAAATGGGGACAGTAGTACCAGCTGGGATAGATGGAGACTGCCAAGCACATTCACATGACAGGGTAATTGCACCTCCAGGGATCCACAGATGGTATCCACAGAGCTGGTTTCAAAGGCAGTCCTGCAAAGAAAAGTAACATCAGTAACACCACTTACAGACCAACATGGCCTTAAGCACAGTGTCAGCTGGTGATATCACATGATAAATTGGCTCCTTCCTATAACCTCTTCACCACCATCTACTGCATGAGATTATGGGATTTGTGAATAGTCTGATATTAATCTGAGCTCAAGCTACCTGCAGGCAAATTGTAGACAGCTTCAGGTCTTCCAGACACAAAACTGAGTAATAACTGAATTCCCTGGCTGCATTATTTGGGAAATTCTCATGGAGTTAGCCTCACACACAACCAATTCCTTAAGCAGTTATACTCTAGCACCAACTCTTGCATGCTGAGAAACTTTCTAGGAATAAGCTGAGAGAGGAGAATCAGCCCTTCCAAGATACACCTGATCTGTTTGGCCCTGTTAAAGCCCTCCCTCTATCCTGAGAATGCTCCTCTTAGTCCTCAATCATGAGATGGTCAGAAGTCAGCAGAATTTATTCCCAGCTTTCACTAACACACTCCACATGCAAGTGTCCTAAGTTATAACTTCCCATAGGAAAAAACAGTATTTAATATTACCTCAATTTAATAACACATCTGAAATTATTAGTTAATTGTTAATTTATTGGCAGTATTCTCACTGTTGTCCTTCAGAAAAAGGAGTTGAAAAAGACACAAAACTGGCAGTGAGCTACATCCCTGCCATCCAAGTCATAAAACTACAATCATAGCACCCACTCCATCACTCTGTCCTGTTTGAACATCACACATAAGATCCAGAATGCTCTTCTCCTTCAACCTTATTCTAAATTCTACCATTCCCGTACTCCAGTAGTATAATACTCCTGTCATACTCCAGTAGTATAACTCCATTATAAGAAATGGATAAGGCTTTTTTCTTCCTAAAGCAATCGCCAAACTTAATGAAGCCTATAGAATAAAATCATGGCTCAGTTTTGGAATTAATAAGTGATTATATCTCATGCTGGAAAGCTTTGTGTATGCATTTTATTAGAGGGTATGTCATTAAGCCTGTGTTATTTGTATAAAATGTAGGTTGACAAGAATTACAGTGAAGGGGAAAAGAAGTCTACATTTGTATTTATTTTTTTTTTCTGGAATTAATTGTTAGGAAACCAATTAATGATAGCACCAAAACAGCTTCAATCTTCCTAATATTTAAATAATTATAAAGAATATGTATTCAGAATTATCCCATACTTTCTTTTGCAAGTCTTACCTATTTCTTTATTCTATTATGTTACATCCTGTCCTTACAGAATGTT
Organism: Psilopsiagon aurifrons; assembly: GCA_025447955.1. Classification (NCBI taxonomy): domain Eukaryota; kingdom Metazoa; phylum Chordata; class Aves; order Psittaciformes; family Psittacidae; genus Psilopsiagon; species Psilopsiagon aurifrons. The sequence goes on along the minus strand of JAOEHY010029260.1, from coordinate 3,145 downwards.
ATTCCCAACAGCCTTTCCGGAAACAGTACCTTTAATTCTGCAGCATTAAGATGTCCTAATTCATTATCCATGGCATCAATTTGGTAAAAAAATCCTTCGGTTTGTGAGTCTGAAATGCTTACTATAAGACCCAACAGAAAACAAGCATACCACTCACCAAAACCTTTTTCTATTACATCTGATAACTAGGTGGTCAGCTAACCTGCACCTCTTGCTTCAAAATAAACCAATTTTCTTGAAATGCCATCACTTCATCTCTCTCCGTGTATTAGGAAGACAGCAACAACAATAGCTATGGCAGTCAGGGTTCCTTCTTTCTAGTGTTTAAAAGTTGCATGAAATGTATTTGATGTGTGCTTTAGCACTTAGAAGAAGCTCCAGGTGAAAAATAAACTGAATGCCTGGATTCCTGAGAGCTCTTGATCAAAGTTCAAGGATAGTCATTGTAGCTGTGTGACAATAAGGAATATTCATCCTCATAGGAGGTATCTGCTACTACTTTTAAAGGGTTGAATAACTTCTGGCATTTTTTATGACCACAGAAGTTGCCACCAGCATGATTTGGACCAATTAAAACAGAAGTTTGAAACCGATGGTTTGCAGCTGTCTCTGTCCACCATTCTAATCCTGGGTTGATGTGATCCAATGCACCCATGTTTGGTTTCAGCCAATTTTGAAAAGTCCAGGAAGGAGCTGGATGGGCAGAGCTGGAGGCAGGTATTATGTACAGGCTACAGGGTCACCGGCCACTCCTGCTCCAGACCTGCGCCTGTTCTAGTAACTGCCTCAATGAAGCAGCAGTGCCACCCCTCTCTTTCCCACACCAAGGAGTACCTCAGTGCCACATCCCACCACTCTCCACAGGAAAACATCTACTTTGCCCATTGCTGTTTTTTGTCTCCCCTGTCCTTCTTGCGCAGATAAGAAGAGACAGGAGGCAGGAAAAGGGCATCTTTTGAGATTACTGAGGAGAACTGAAAAGGTTAAAATGAAGGGAGAAGAAATGAGAGAAGAGTCAGCCTATAGTTCAGTACCAAAGGCAGACAAACTCACCACCTACCCTGTTTCCCTCACTATGGCTCAAATTATTGCAACTTTCCCTGTGTGATCCCATTATCAATGTAACAGTAATCAACATCAGATCTTTCTTTTCCCAATACAGATTGTTTGCAGGTGTAGTCATTGCCTTCTGCTTTTTTATCAGATGTACAGAGCATTTCTACGCAAAGTCATAAATTTTCACCATCCTGATATAAATACCTTCTTATATGTCATAAACCTCTTTGAAATACTATTGTTCATTCTTTGACTGTCGGAATTCTGTCTGGGGACAGGTGAGCAGTTGACAGAGACTTTGTGGGTCAGAGTTAAAGGGAGAACAGCAATGGGAGACATTATTGTGGGGATCTGTTACAGACCACCTGACCAAGAGGACTCTGTGGATGAATATAGGACTGTCTATAGACAGATAGGAACAGCCTCACGCTCACAGGCCCTTGTTCTCATGGAGGACTTCAATCACCCTGATATTTGTTGGAGGGATGGTATGGCCCAGCACAAGCAATCCAGGAGGTTCCTCAATTGTGTGGAAGACAACTTCCTTCTGCAAGTAGTAGAGGAGCCAACAAGGAGAGGTGCCATGCTTGACCTCGTGCTCACCAACAGAGATGGGTTGGCTGAAAATGTGATATTCCATGGCAGCCTTGATTGCAGTGATCATGAGATGGTAGAATTTGAGATCCTCAGGACAGTGAGAAGAGTGTGCAGCAAGCTCGCTGCCCTGGACTTCAAGAGAGCGGACTTTGGCCTCTTCAGGAACTTTCTCAGTAAGGTTTCAAGGATTATAGCCCTAGAGGGCAGGGGGGCCCAAAACTGTTGGTTGATATTCAAGGATCACCTGCTACATCCTCAGGAGTGTTGCATCCCTACTAGAAGGAAGTGCTGCAGGAGGGCCAGGAGACCTCCTTCGATGGACAAGGAGCTGCTGAGGAAACTTCAAAGGGAAAAAGAGGCTTATAAAAGGTGGAAGCAAGGACAGGCAGCCTGGGAAGAATACAGGAATGCTGTCAGGGAAGCTAGGGACCAGGTTAGGAAAGCTAAGGTCCACTTAGAATTAAACTTGGCTAGGGATTTTAAAGATAACAGGAAGGGATTCTATAGGCACATTGCAAATAAAAGACAGGCTAGCGACAACATGGACCCCCTCCGGAAGCTATCGGGAGAACTGGCTACCCTGGATTTGGAGGAGGATTAGGTTCTTAATGACTTCTTTGCCTCAGTCTTTACCGGCAAATGCTCTGACCACACCACCCAAGTCTTGGAAGGCAGACACAGAAACTGTGAGAATGAAGACCCTGAGCCCACTGTAGGAGAGGATCTGGTTCGAGACCATCTTATGAACCTGAATGCATACAAGTGCATGGGACCCGATGAAATCCATCCACGGATCCTGAGGGAGCTGGTGAATGAAGTTGCTAAGCCACTGTCCATCGTATTTGAAAAATTATGGCAGTCAGGTATATTTCCCTTTTTCCCGACAACTGGAAAAAGGGAAATATAACCCCATTTTCAAGAAGGGGAAAATGGAGGACCCAGAGAACTACAGACCAGTCAGCCTCACCTCTGTGCCTGGCAGAATCTTGGAGCAGATTCTCCTGGAAAGCATGCTAAGGCGCATGAAAAACAAGGTAGTTGGCAGCCAGCGTGGCCTCACTAAGGGAAATCCTGCCTGACCAATCTGGTGGCCTTCTGTGATAGGGCTGGGGAACTGATGGACAGGGGTAGAGCAGTTGATATGATCTACCTGGACTTGTGCAAAGTGTTTGACACTGTCTCACATGGCATCCTTGTCTCTAAATTGGAGAGAAATCAATTTGATAGGTGGATAAAGAACTGGCTGGATGGCCACATGCAAAGAGTTGTGGTCAATGGCTCAATGTCCAGCTGGAGACCAGTGATGAGTGGTGTCCATCAGGGATTGGTGTTGGGACCGGTCTTGTTCAGCATCTTTGTTGGTGACATGGAGAGTGGGATTGAGTGTGCCCCCAGCAAGTTTGCCAATGACACTAAGCTGGGTAGTTCTGTTGATACACTGGAGGGAAGGAATGCCATCCAGAGGGACCTTGACACGCACATGAGGAGGGCT
>JAOEHY010029259.1:6329-26850 GCA_025447955.1 Psilopsiagon aurifrons | reverse complement strand
GGTATGGTATTTGCTTCTAAAAAAGAAAGGTTTAACAATGTCCCCAAACCAACTTTACATACCCTGTGATCATGTAAAGTGTACTTTTAAGAACGCAAGCAGATTAAAAAGTAGGATTTGCATGATACCTTGTACCTGTAGGCTCTGTGCTGGAGATAGCAAACTATAATTAGAAAGAGGAGGAACAGTTAGACATTAAAATTCAATATAGAAATGAATCTGATGATCCGTAGCTGACATTTGAAATTGCAGAAAAGTACCACACAAGAGAAAATTATTAAAGAATAACTTTTGCATATGAAAAAAATGTCTGCAGGTTCCATGAATAGTCAGGAATAAGATGACAGAAAACATTCCTGATTTAAAACACTAACTTTTGTCCTCAAATCCAGCTTTGTCAATTAACAAGAGAAATTTGGGAGCAGTTACACCTCAGCAAATGGTTAGAAAATAAGCTTACCTTTCCAAAAGAAATTCTTATTTCTCACTCCCATGAAGATATTTTGAATAAGCGTTTTACTTCAAGGATAGTAGCAACTTCTTTAGGAGGAACCTGTGCCTGCCCAATGCTCCATGCCAACCTGCTACATTCAGCCACAATTTGTTTGGGTGTAGGCAATGCAAATAAACAAGTGTGTCTGTTGGCACTTGGGAATTTTATTGAATTTTCCTTATTGTCAGAGAAGTGTTAGAAAATCAGAGAACTTATCTGCTGTGCAAACATGGGCAAGCATGGGCATAATCAGGACATTCGGGGGGGAGGGGAGGATGGAAATGAGGTATTTCTGTAGTAAGATGAACAAAATGCTGTATTTCCTGTTCCCAAAATGCAGAACTCTATACATCCTAAACAGAAAGGAGAACAATAGTAAAATAAGTTTGGGCTCTTTCTGAAAATACTCCCTCATTAAAATGAGTAGTGATTTGTCAATGGTCTGCACTGGTGAAAGATATTTTGTTTAAACATTACTCTCTTATTTGAAAGAAAACCCTATTAAGCAGATATGTTGATTCATACAGCTGACATTTTTAATGTAGACTTCACTGACACCTATTTCTATTTGCAATGCAATTTTCTAATAGCTGCATTTTAAAGCCTAAACCAAAATATAATCATTAAAATTCCTTTTTATACAAAGTTATGGAAACTAGCAATTTGCCTTTATATAATGTGGGTATCATCTTCAGGGTGCCCTTACCAATTCATGCAGATCTTCAAAAGCCCTTCAAAAGAGTCCTTTTCCCTGTATTGTGTTTATGTATATATTTCAGGATAAAAATTGGCTGCATAAGCATAGCTGAATACAGTTACATGCAGAAAAAGTCAAGTTAATCTTAGATTTCTGTCTTGTACAGAAAGCTGTATCCACAGCTGGGTTGATGCTTCACCTGCTTGAGTTTTGAGAGTCTTGCTGTGTAGAAACTGTGCTAAACCTTGTTGCTCAGATTTTGTTTATAATGATCAGGTCACTGTCCATGACCCAGAAGAAAACCCACTTAAAATAAAATGTGCCATTCAGTTTTCAACTATTCAATATACAGGAATTGAGGTTAGAAAATATTAAGTGAATGATCGCTAAGATGAGATGGGGAAGTGAGAGCCTGTCTTAGGAGACAAAATAGTGTGCAGTAAAATAATAGAATAATCCATGGTATGGCTAAGCTCTTGGAACTTAGCCCGAAGGAGAGATACAGCCATTTACGTTGAAGGAGCATACATTGCTTATTCCAAGGATCATTTTTTATTTCCTGCCTCCATCTCAGGAGTACAAAAAAGGCTGAATCAATCAATTGGGCCTGAACAGAGCTATATTACTGATTAAACCTTGCTTTTAGTATAGAACTCAGCCTGAAGAAACCTGACTTCTTAATGAAGTTTAACCATAACCCTCAAAACAGTGATTCTCCCCCTCTACTCTGCACTCATGTGACCCCACCTGCAGTACTGCATTCAGCTCCGGGGGCCCCAGCATAAGGATGTGGACCTGTTGGAGCAAGTCCAGAGGAGGGCTACAAAGATGTTCAGAGGGCTGGAGCACCTCTCCCATGAAGGCTGAGAGAGTTTGGCTTTTCCAGCCTGGAGAAGAGAAGGCTCCAGGGAGACCTTATTATAGCTACCTTCCAGTACCTAAAGGGGACCTACAAGAAAGTAATAAAGAGACTTTTTTACAAGGGTATGTAGTGACAAGGAAAGGGGAATGGCTTTAAACTGAAAGAGGGTAGATTTAGACTAGATATATGGAAGAAATCCTTTACTGAAAGGGCAGTGAGGCACCAGAACAGGTTGCTCAAAGAAGTTGTGGAGGCACCATCCCTGGAAGTGTTCAAGGCCAGGTTGGATGGGGCTTTGAGCAATCTGATCTAGTGGAAGTTATCCCTGCCCATGGCAGGGGGATTGGAACTAGATGACCTTTACCACGAGAGGGAAGGATCACTAACTGTTTTTCAGTCAGCGAAATTTTGCCACATGGGGAGCTGATACTGGAGGCCACTGTAAAAGTTCAGCGAGTACTGTGAACACAGTGGCCCTTTGAGACGTCTGAGAAAAATAAAACAAACCAGACCAAAAAACTTCTGAAAGGTTTGGGTATTTCCAAGAAGGAGCTTTACAGAAAACTTCAAAATTTCCATAGTGATTCAGCAGAATATAAAGAGAGAAGACCTTTAACTGAAGTGATGCTTCAGCACACAGACACTATTATCTCTAAGCCAGTGAAGACACTTCAGCATGAGAGCATCTGTTCTGTGAAACTGGGGAAAGGCCTCTCCTTGGAGGCCTTGTTCCAGCAGATTTAATGTGGAGATGGAAAAACCTGTTCAGAGGCAGGCAAACATCAAGGAATGGCAGAGAGAAGAAATGTGATGACTTTTCTCTTGAGAATTTTGATGACTTCCTCTTCCCCAAGCCACCACATCTGAAATTATGCTAACAATACAGTAGCTGCTTTTTGCATTGAATATATTATTTATAAAAAAAGAATTTCTCAATTAGCTTGTGGAAGGTACCTAACTTGTCTCTGACAAGAACAAACCAGACTTCATACTTACTCCTTTCAGTCTGATATTTCTATGAGTTACACATTTCAGCAGCAGTTCCTACACAGTGATTTCCTACAATTATTTCATAAGAAACTGACACTAATCCAGTTGAAGTAAATGGAATTATTTCAGTGAACTCCTGCTGACATCCATCCATGCCCTAAATTCTTTAATAACCAAAGGAGGATTCTTCTGTAGCACTGCAGGAAAAGATTCAGAGAGTAAAATCATCTGCTTTCAGCTTTTATTATGCTAACAATTTGGCTCTGGATTTCCTCAATGGATTAATTTAAACACTAAAATTAAAGATGCCACCACTAAATTGCCTTAAAAGATGGAGGTACTATGTCATGAAGAACCCAAAATCGAATATAATTTAGGAGACTTCCTTTCTCCAGACTAGTTTCATAAGACTGTTTCGAAAGTGCAGATTGTATCAATTAGGCCTATATCATAAGCATGCAGTCTAAATTAGATAAGCAAACTAAAGTTGTACTTTGCTCAGAAAGGGATCACTATAGCAGCTAGGATACTATTTTAAGTCTGAGAATTTCTGGACCTTGTGTGAGCCACTGCTAACTAATAGCACTCTAACACTAACACGGTGTGCCTGGGAGGTACAAAGAAAGTCTAAGTGATGATCATAGAAATCTTTCACATTTCAACATCTGGTGACTGAGCAAGACAATGTTTCTATAATTTATCTGTATTTTTAGGATACTTGCCAACCTATTAATGATGTTTTTATACTAAAATGACTGTTTTCTCTAGGTACTCTGGGTAGAATAAGCAACCTTCAAATGGGATTTTTATATAAACCAGCACAGAAGGGGAGCACAGAAGCCGCACGAAGCATCAGTCCAGGTAGAACCCACTTCCTCTTCTGAAGTAGATCAAAAGCCTCTGAAGCTGAGAGCTGCAAAGGAGGCTGGAATGAGCAGGGCAGGTGCAGCAGTAAACTGTTTACTCTCAGGCCAGAACTGGAAAAGCTTGCACATGCTGGTGGCCCATGAAGAAGCAAGTACATAAGAAGGAGGGAAAGAGGGCATCCTATCCTGTGCATAGCTAGTACAGGTAGTAAGTGGGGATGGGGAGAAGAAAGGTCATCCCAGGAAGCTAAAAAGGGAACGAAGTTTTTACCCAGTCTTAGCTCTGATTCAGAAAGGGAAGCTTAGAAGCCTAGGCTTGTGTTATCTCAGTGTGTGTTGCTTTTACCTATAAAGAATACCAAAAGTTGATGAATGAAAATACAGTCATCATCATCAAATAAACACAGCCTAGAGCTGTCAGGAACCTTTAGACGTCATTTGGTTCACCCCTGTGCAGAAAAGTGGGAACAACTGCTACTGAGAGGGATTTGTCTTGCCTGTATCTTACAGGCTTTCACAGGACCCAGCCAACTGAGGTATATATTTTCAGCGCTTGTTTATTCCTGCTGAAAAACTTAACACCTTTGACCAGCATGAAGCCTTATAATGAACCTAATCTCAATTTAATTGAGAGTAGAATTGGTTTTTATTCTATAAGAACCAAATCAATTTGCATGTTATATGTTTGCATGAATTATTGGCTGGAGGGTACCATAACAAAATTACAAAAAAAGTGTGTGTGGCTCGGATAGAAGTTTCCATATTATTTCTAGAGGGAAACGTTATGGTCTTACATTAAAACAGATAAATAAATGAGCAGGGCAAAGGGCAGTGGGAGCAGGCCTACTGTCAAACAGCAGATGAGAAAGCCTGGCTTTTCACACCCCAGGAAACAGTGTCTAGTACAGATAGAAAGCTACAAAGAGAAGTGGCTATCAACTTGCATGATGGAGATGACTTAGACAAAATTAAGACAATGTCTTTTCTATACTTTCAGAGCTCAGTGCTGTTACTGGTGAAAGTTACTTAAAAGGAGCACCTTCCTCCCATCTTTCACAGATCAGCAGACCTGAATAAAATTTCATCCAGTCCCAGAGCTGAAAAATAAGCAAAGATTTTAATGGACCCTTCAGATGAAACAGCTGCATATGCACAAGCATGTAGAGAATCACCTTGAAGAAATGATCAAACATTGGTAATGGTTTAGAATAATCCCCTATATAAGGTTTTGTTGTTTTTGATTAAAGCATAAAATGTTATCGATGTAGGATGAAAAGATGTTCTCCTCAAGAAAGCATTATTTCCGTAAGTTAATTATGAAAGGTGCAGATATTGGCACAGATTTCAAAAGATGCCCTTCATTTATGCAGAAACGTATTTGTATGGCAGATTCTGCCAAGGTAGAGAAGGAAAAGAAGGAAAACAAGAGAAAACATGTTATCAAAAGGACAAGATGTCCCTAGACCTCTAAGGCACTTTGCTAGAACCTAGAGAGACAGCACCACAGAGGAGGCAGAAATGGAGATAATGTCACATCTGCACAAACAGTCCCAAAGCAAGAGGCCTTTTATCACTAGCTTCTGCAAAAAACGTGGAGATAAAGCTGAAATGCCCCTCTGCTTAGGAAAACCACCACCACCACCACCAAAAGACAGACTGCATTTTTCAAATAATCTGATTTGCAAACCTCTTCGAAATAATTCCAGATGGAGATTCAATTCCTAAATTAAATCCCACAAAATTGGTGTCTGAGATTGGGCTCTTTTTCTTACATGCATTCAGTTCTACTGCCACAATGCAGCAGAGTCAAAAAACAAGAAAGCCAAGAACAAAAACAGTTTTTTGCAGCAATTCTGCTGAGGATTTTCTTTTCTTTCCTATTTCCTTCTGAATTAATGTATGTGACATATGTAGATTTCTTGTAAAGGCATTTTGGGATGAATAATTTAGCTGTTTTAAGAAGAGTAACATCAAAATGAGTAAAATATAGCAGACTGTACTAAGGGAAAGCATGATCTGCACCTCCAAGGACAAAGGCTGTACCCCAAAAATACATGTTTACAGTTACAAAGTAAAGATGTTATCTTTAGAAAGTTAGATTTATTTTTAATGTTTGTCGTAAATGGCAGGGCAGTACAAGTAAGCAAATAGCCTGACAATTAATTTTGTTCCAGATAATACTGAGAGATCATTCCCTGTCTGTGGCCTGCATGTGAGCAGTTAATTATTTGGAAGTATTTGGGGTTTAAATTTCAGACTTTTCTGGTTATCACTGAACCCATTAATTGCATGACCTACTTATGGCTTTTGATTGGCAAGGTAGTATCTCTGCAGCAAATTAATTTTTTAATGCAAATTCCTAAATTAAAAACCTGGTTTCAGGACTCTGTTCTAATGTTTACTCAACTACTTTTGTTTCCACAGACATCCCTGGTTACCGATATGCCTGAACAAAAATATTTATGAAGAACTAATACAGAAATGAGTTATTGCAGTCAAAAGTATAATCACAGTCTAACTCAAGTGAGTATTTATTGAAAAAACACTCAGCAGGATTGACCATGTCATATAAGGCCCTGATTCTGCATGATTAAAGGTAACAGGATCTTTGTTATTGACTTTCAGTGAGCATTGGAATGAGCCCCAAGGTAGCAGCTATCAGAAAGTGAAGCTGCTTAAAATTTTTATTGCTCTTTTACTTGAAAGCTATCAGAATAAAACATACATTACAGACACAGGCATACAGGGAAGCAAATGTGTTCACATATAAAGCTTTATTTTTTGTCAGGCTTTTGTAGCTGCAAACATGTACAGATTCAACAGTTCATTTGGGAAGTGCTGCCAGATTTTTACATTAGCAACCAGTCAGCCTCAAGGACGGTGGTTTTGGTGCTGGCGATGTTCAAGGTTGGCCTAGAAATTTATACGCTATACTGCTGATAGAATTGGACCAGAGATATACTGTACTAATTCTGAAATGTATTTTGAATGCGTTGGGGTTTTTTGTTTCCAAGTGAGTAGGGGGTTGCTAATAATTTTTGTGCCATTTCTTTTTTTTTTTTGTGAACAACAGGAACTTACTACCCAGAATGTTACTACACCAAAGTATGAAACACAGCTACTGTAATCATCTTCAGAGTCATTCTTCACGCACTGCAGTTTATATTAACTGCTTATTTTCATCTTGATTTTTATAAACGTAGTTGTTTATCATTTTCATTACATTTTATTTCTAATATCCATTGATGGGGCTTTGATCATAGTGTTGCATGAAATTCTTTTTATATTTACAAGCAATTTAGCATTTATTTTCATGTTAGCAATTACAACTTTTTTGATGTTGAGATATTTTTAATGACTACTATTAAAGAGCTCTTTCTTCAAATATTTTCACAGTAAGTACCTTGTTCAACGTGAAAACCAAAAACAGTGTAGGCTGACTGCCTGCTACCAGCTTAAAACACTGCACTGGCAACTGCGTGTTCAGTGAACAAAGGCAGAAATGGACAGTACATGCAGGGTGCAGAAGACTGGTAGCCCTTGTATGCAGCCTTTCTTACAGAAGCAAGCCTAAAGGGCATGCTGGAACAATACAGTGGGGATGTGGGCTATGGGCTGTAGGGATCCTTTGGCACTGGCAAACTTGCTACTCCCTGACTTCTCTGGTGGATTTCAGATAGAGGCTTTCAGAGATAAGGTAATTTATTTAAACATTTTCTTTCTTTTTTTTTTTTTTTTAACTGCTATCAGTGAATTTTTCTTCCATTAACTTACCCATATACTGGTTTTAATCTATGTAAAAGTTTAGCATCCTCAAGCATGTAATATGCTTGTTAGCCTTGATCTTTCAAAAGATCACACCTGTATGCATGTATAAATGCAACAATAGTAAAATATCAGTGTACAGTGCTACGAACTTAATGAAACATATTCTGCTGTTAGAGATGTAGTTGTTGGAGGCTGTAGTCTGCTTAAGAGTCAGAACACAATTTTTCAAAATACAGAAATAGAAAGAGAGAAGAAAAAGATGCTTGGAAAACACTATCCAAAGCATACTATAAGGCAGAGTTACCAAAATGGCTTAAGACCAAGCGTGTATTTTCTCAAGGTCTCAGTTTCCTAGGTATATTATATACCAAATATTGTATTATATATCTAACATTGCTGCGGGACATCCTGTATTGCTTTTTTTTTTGTGGCCACCTGGCTGGTCCAGTTGGATTTCATTCACATTTTCCATCCAAGATGGTCTTGCTAAATCTACCTACCAAATCTTGTTAAGAAATGAATTTGTAACAGGACTAGCAGAGATGTTTAAAGAACCCAACATTCATTATTTTTGCATTCTCAGAAAGGTCCTTGATTTATGGGGCTTAACTTTTTTTTTTTTTTTTGAGATTCGTAACATTACCAATAAACCTCTGAAGGATTTGGACCTCATCTTGCACCACTGTTTATTCTGGAGTAACTATTGAAGCAGAATAGATCTGGTTTTGCCAGAAGTTAGGAGTTAGGTATTTGTAAGAAATCCAAACCCAAATCTGTGCTTCTAAATAGACAGTAAACAAAAACCTACAAAATAAACTCCCACAGCAGGAGCAGAGGTTTGCAGTTATCCCTATACCAAAGCTGCACATATCTGCCAAGTGCATTTGCAAGCAATGCAGCTTCAGTAGAAGACAGATATTTCTTAACAAGAACTCAGCATGTTTATGTTAAGTGTGAAAAACTCATTCCTTTTCACTTTTCTGTGAAATTTAGAGAAGATTGGAAATAGAAAAATTTGTTCAGGTATAACATACACATCTGGTACAGAGCAAGGATCTAGATGCTGTCAATGAAAGAAAGCTGACAATGAAAGAATGCTCATTAAAGAAGACATAGTAATAACAGATAAACTACGTAATTGTAGCAACAAAGATTGCAGGAAAGTCAGAGATATATGAGGAAGAGAAAAGAAACTAAGTTGGTTACAAATGGATTATAGGAAGTGTTACGTTCTCTGTGTAGCTGTTCGTCTAGCTGTTCAGTGGTCAAGCACATGCAGAGTGCTTGACCAGTGCTTTCAGACACTGCCCTATTGACACACAATTTTCCCTATACGACGCATACTGGTGCCCTGTCTACCACCAACATGAGAAATGGCATTGCAATGCCAGTGTTATTGGAGAAGCTTTGTAGCAAAGAGATACAATTATGCCAAATTTTGTTCTAAACTGTTTCTTTGACTAATAACATCAATTAAAAGAATTTTTGTAGTGGGTGAGCTAAGGATATATAATAAGATGCAATATATAGAAGTTGCTTGAACTTCTGACTTGAATTTTGTAACCAAAGACCTAGATCAGAATAAATAACTACATTTTCCCTTTTTTTGACAACAAAATAGTGTACAAGAATTTTGTTTTTCATGATGTTTATGTTTTAAAAAGGAAAAGTGTGCTAAATGACTGGAGATGGTGATCTTTGAAATTTTTTGTAGCAATTGAGACATGAGTCGTAAACAGTGATCTTCTCAGGGAGGAAAAAAAAAAAAAGAAAAAGAAGATTATCCTTCTGTGGGTTTTATTTCTCAAGAGAAAAAAGATTCTTGTTAATAAAACTATGGAGAAGTCCCAAGTGCAAGGCAAGGAACAAATAAAAATAAGCTGCCTTCAGAGCAAAGTCAAAAATCAAGAAAATGCTGCTTCTTAAAGAGATTTTCCCTCTACAAAATTGTTAAAAGATTCTCCTTGTGACCTGGCAGCTGTTGTGCAAAACAGAGAACTGGATTTCTTGGCCTCTAGAGACTTATAACAGCTCACGAGCCACAACCCTACTCCCCATGCCTTTAAGGAAGAGTTTATAATTTATCTTATCAGCCTACCTCCTGTGAAAAGCACATATTATCAGCCCTGGGGACCTCCCCTTCTTAGAAGTCCTTCAAGATTGTGAATCTACACCTTAACAGAGTTAAAAACCTAATTCTCTGGAAAGAAGCATCTTCCAGATACAATCCACCTTCCTGGGATTTCTTCCCACGGCTCTCATTCTTTTCCATATTTTTAGTTTAATTTCTTGCAGCAAAGCCTGCACTGAAGATTCACTCTCTTTCACAGAAGAATTTCAAAGTTTTTATCCTAAACTGCCATGAAACTGAATTTTGACATTTTAAAAATATCCAGCTCCTCTACAAAGCACTTTTTTGTAGTTGGCTTTACAGTGTTACTACATGCTTTAAGCATGAGATACCTTGCAGCATATAAACTGCTTAATTCTGGACAGGCTACATGCTTAATTTGAACTGAAATGAATAGAAAAAGGCACTGAAGCCACGCTGACCAACAGGATAAAATGTGAAGTTCTTGTCACACTTCTAAAAACCTTCCAATCAAGAGTTCAGTGGTGTCATATCAACTCTGGATCTCAAGACTCCATCCATGATTTATGGAATTATGTAACTCCAGGAGCATTTTGTATAATGATTTCCTTAAGCACAGTTTGTTTCCCTAAGTGCCACAGAAAGGGCATGCACTTACACTGTAACTCAGTCTGCAGTCTCAAACGCTCTCCTGGTTTGCTGGGAACTAGCAGCAGTTACCATCAGTTGACTCATGATCCTGCTACCCAAATTATATACAAGAAAAGTCAAATGTAGCCATTGCATTCAGTTTAATGTGTACTACTCAGGCTGACTTGGGCTTAGAACAGCAAAAGCTGGCTTAACAATGAGAATGGATATGGTGACTGACCTCTTAAGTCTATTTGATGCCTACTGAGAACTGAGCTTTATCTACTAGGATTGTGCACCTCTTACTCTTTCTCAGATGTATTTTAATTAACAAATAAATTTACCCCCACATTTTGTGCTTTCCTGGTTAAGTATCGAGAAAAGGCCTTCATAAGTTTTGAAAGATTAGTGGCTGCTTAAGCGGGTATATTATCTCCTCTAAGAAATTACATCAATCATTTTCTAAAATGGATCTGGAAATATGTAACAAATCATGTTAAAACTGTTTCAGAGACTGATCTGTAACCTCAAAGTTAATGGATATATTTTCACTGATTTCAGTGAGTTGTACTTTCAGGCCCTGGTTACTGAAGAAGTAGAATGTCAGCAGTAAATACTAAACAAGTCACCTTGTTGTTCTAACTGGACTTTTACTAAAAGTAACCAGATAAGTTTCAATGCTTTCTGCCTTTTTTTTTTTTTTTTTTTTTTTTTGAGTATTTGAAGTCGTTACTCTCCATTTCTATCAATTTCCAACTTCCTTATACGCATTTACAATTTACCAGTCTCCCAGGTTCTATTTGAACTGAATCAGAATGCAGAACGGACCAAAACCAATCCACTGTGATATCTACAAATGAAATATATACATTTTTTGCTTCTTTTCTTAAAGTAGTGTTTTATCAAGTAGTTTTATCAGTGTCTTCTTGAATGTTAGTCAAGAGCTTCCCTTGTGCAGTCTTTGCCCCCAAATTCATATGATATCATGATACCCCCTCAAAGAAAGGCTTACAGACAACAGTTGATGAAATAAATGCATTTTGCAAAGTATCTGCTAACCACAGATCAGCTGGGAGCTCCTCAGTACTGGGGAATCTTCTGACTGACATTTGTGGATGAAAAAACTACAGCTAGTCTACACAGACATGACTGGGCAAAGCTGTGAAGCAGATTTCAGTATAGTGAAAACAAAATGGTGCAAGTTTAACTAAAGCAAGTAAACATAAACAGATATCTACATACACATACAGAGGGAGAGAGAAAAATACCTGAGCTATAGATTCCTTTCTATTGAAAACAACACCACCACCTCTGGAAAAGGGTAACATGGACTGCTCAGAACAGGAACAACTTTGGAAATTACGTAATTTGTACACTACATCCTGATTCACCAAAATCTTCAAGAAAAAGCTGTCCATCAACATTTTTACACTATGCTCTTGTTAGTATTCTGTCTCCCCATGTGCAATAGTATTTCCAAGTGTCACAGCATGCAAAAAAAAAGATGAAGATGTCAACTTGTCTAGTATTTTTTTTTTGTGGTAATTCTCCAGCAGTGATAAAAACAAATCTAAAAAAAGCATTGCAATGTAATCAGCTGAAAATTTAATATAATTTTTAAAACCACTGTAGAAAATACTGGGACAATATTCAAGATATAAAGCTCCATGGTTAAAAAAAATAAATTAAAACCAAAACAAAAAAAGCCAACACAAACCAGGGAGGTCAGGAATCATCACTGGAGCTCATTAGCTGAGTACATTTTCCTTCACAGGGAAGCTTTTAAGAAGAGTGTACAAGCACATTGGCAGGGCTGTATTGATTCATAATTCTTTCTAACTTAAAAAAACAGATATCTTTGATGATTATTCTATTCGCTGTGTAAAAGAAGCTGGTTTTTATAGTGACCCTACATATGTCATTACAGCAATATATTAACCTGATCTTGCCAATAATGACCAGTCTGAATGATCCAACCAGAAGAGGGAATTGGAAAAGTAACCTCGTCTGCCAGAGCAGTCAATCCAGTATAAAATCCTGGTAATTAAACATGGCAATATCCTATGAGGTCTAGGATATTTAAATATCAAACAAAACAACCAACCAAAACCTTGGAAGAGCGGGTGCAAAACTAAACCAGGAGATACTAAAAATGGCTGACCTGAAGACAAAAACATAATTCATCATATAAATCAATAATAAATTAAAAACAATAATTGTAATGACAAAGTATAGAGTTATATCTCAAACTGCTTTACAGTAGTTTGAGATTCATTTTACCAGTTACTTCATAATGTATTTCAAAATTCTTTATGATAAATTTTTAATTGAGAAATGCTTTTTCCATAATTTAGCCCACAGACATTTGAATCACAGACTTCCACTAGTAGATTTGCATATAAACAGTTCTCTTAAAATTCATCTGCTTCAATTACTTCTTTCTCACCTGAAGTCATAAAGCTCCATATGGGATGTATGAAACTTTCTGCTGCCTGGGGCCATATTATAGGGGGTACAGGAACATATTTTTTCTCTGTCCAAGAGATTCAGTTGATGAAGTGGTACAGAACATGGTGTAGAAAAGCTGTAAGACAAAACCAAGAGAACACTAATGACTGAAAAGAAAAATGGAGAAAGTGTTTGAAAAATAGGGTATAACGCGCTGTTAAGGGAAAGACAGAAATAGGTAACGAGAAGGAGAAAACTGTCAGAGTTTTGGAAACACTGCCAGTAAAGCCCATTTTATCAAATGTTGCTGGAATATTATAACAGTGTTTCCAGTTGCAAACAAAACCACTGGAGTCAAATGAAATCAGGATCCCTAAACTGAGTATGCATTCGTAAAGAAGTCTTGGACCTTAACCTGTTTTTTCTGTCATTGTGTTCCAGGGGTTCATACAGAGGGCATCCCATTTTCCCACACTACTGTTAGCTGCCATAAATACTGTCAAAGAAATATGAAAATTTGCAGCATAGCGTCCAGCTGCAGACACTCAAGCACAACTGCAATGGCGTAGTTTGCCAGGGACACAGAGATGATTCACAGCTGTTCTTCTGTGAGCATGCCCTCCTCCAAAGGACTGCAAACCAATCAGTTGGAGGCTCACAGGTGAAGCTGTGAAATATCACAGTTCCACACAAATACTAATCAACTGATCTGAAGTACAATCAGTTTCTCTCTCAGTTGCCAAGAGTTCAAACAAAAGATACCTCAGTATTATATGCCTTTCTCATCCTCACAGCATCATCTCTTTTCTGCACAACCATGTTGCTTAGCCTTTAAACAGAGAAGAACTGATTCTAAAGGTGCATTAACTGACTTAAAAATGTGTTAGTTCAGGAAACTTTCAAAATAAGCAGTATTCAGCAGCAAAATAATGACTGTAGTTTAACATAATGCCAAATTTAACATGTTGCGTATTTATTTACATATTCTAACAAAATACTGCCTTCCCCAATTCTCCTCAACACAGTGGAAGAGATTTTCATATTTTAAGTTTTTTGAAAAACAATTTTCACCATGCTTGTTTCATGTCTTTCATTAGATTGGCATAGGACTGTCACAGTTCTAACACATACAGAATTTAGATGATTTAGACTGAATTTATCATATAATGTCATATGATCAGTGCTTTTTAAAATCCATGAATCTTCAAAAAATAATAATATTTGGGCCTGAACCACCACACACTCCACAGAAAAAAGAAGAAACACAGAGTACTTGCTGCAATTTCTACTGATCCTCTTATTATTTACTTGGTAGTTTAAAAACTAATGTATTTTAAAACCAATTGTATTTCATTATTTTCAAAGTCTCTATCAGTGTAGAGAACTGCTTTTTCAGGATTCTGTCAACACTCCAAATATTTTTAAACATCCATCTAAATGAGTGTGCCTGGATTATTAATCATAAATCAAGACAATTTGAATTCAATAAGGTTGCTTGTATGAACTACTTTATCCTTACTAATAATTGCATTAAAAGGCTCAGTTCAGCTTTCATTCCAGTCAATGAAATAATGTATTAAGTGACTATGGAAACTTATGACTATGGAAACCAGAGATTAAATATAGAAGTCAACCACTAGAGTTGTGGCAGCATTCAGATCTATGCCCACCTGCACAACTGAAGCAAAAGGTTTCCTTGTGGTGCTGTATTAATATAACAAAATCTTACAAAAACAATTATGCATTTGCAAAGCTGTTCACACTGTGAAAAAATGCTGAAGACTAGAACAGAATACAGTGATAATTATAACGATGTTATAAAACCAGAAGTATTCTTCCAGAACTCTAAGAGCAGAAGCAGCAGGAATCCAAAAGGAATTCAGTGAGCATTGTTAGGGAAATGGAGAGTCCTGTATGAACAAAAATTAGAAAGACTGATGCAGTTCACATTAGTAATTAACTAATTTAGGATTTGCCTGAAGAAGCCAAAACAATGAAGTGTATAGGCTGGGTAGATCAAGTGCTCTCTCATAATACAGAGATAAAGATACTGTTAATGAAATCACAAGGCTATGTTTAAACACATTAAAAACTGATTAACAGGGTATTTTAATGCAACAGAAAATTAACCAGGAAAATTCACTGCAGTAGAAGAGTAAGATATTAAAAATGGATTATACATTTCAGTGACTGCACTCACACTTACAAAACGTGTGTGATCTCATGTTCGAGGAAGTTGTCAGCCACTGCTTTACACAAGTGGGGATTTTTCTTCTTCCTCTAAGCTGTTCATTACCCAGGGAACAGTAAGTCCTAGAGCACGCCTATTGGCAGAGGGAACTCAACAAAATGGCCAGCATACCATACTGCAAAAAATTTACTCTGTGTCAAGTGAGCTGTAATAGCTGGCCATGTGTCTGCTCTTTAGACACATCAAATCCAAAGCAGTTAGGCTTAGCTTAATTGCTCTTTCAGGAAGAAGGGGTAATGATGATAACTGAATAATGACTACAGGGAACAGTTAAAAAGGGACATATTTTTTAAACAGTCAAAATGCGTAAACATTAAAAAAAAATCATCCCACTTGCCTGACACATTAACGTGATGCTAACAGTGTACTCAGAAATAAGCTAAGAAAGTACTAAGGCTGTTGTACCAGCTCTGGAACAATGGGAGTTGCATATGGAAAACTGTCCAGCTGGAATCTGAGTTGGATCTTAAAAGAGATGAATGCTGCCATGGGCCAGGAATTTAACAGCTCCAGTCTATCAGAAAAGCGTTCACTTCTATTCTCTGTGAATACATGATCAAATACTAACAAAAAGCCTGACCTGAACTGATTGGGTTGTGCTCCTAGGTGACTGGCCAAACATCACAGGCATTTATGTTTATGCTTTCAGCAAATAATAGATATTCAACAAGATCTTGAGCAGCTCCAACAGACTTTGAGAGGGATCTACCTGAAATCACTGAAGGTTGAAACTAATTTGTTCAGTTTGCAAAGTCAGTTAAAGCTTTATGAGCAGCTGCTTTTAATAGTTCATTGCAGTAAGAAAGTTAGTTACAGGATGCTGTCTTGACTGTCTGTCTGTCCCTAGATAACGGTAGCAAGCAATGTTTTTACTTCTGCTACTGCTCCTGGGTCTGATCTTTTCTATTTTCTAGCACAAGGCTGTGCTATAAGAGGCTAATACCACAGATAAATCAATTTTCAGGCACTATGCCAAGAAATACCAGAGAGTAGTCCTACAAGCCTTAACATGTAGGCCTCTGCCCAAGAATAATACCATGTCAGCCTCAGGCAGATAACAGATGAGAAAATTTTTATGTCAGTCATGAAATAAATATATTTCCCCTGGCAAAACTGAGAGATACCTATGTCAAGACAAATATAAAACTAAAATGATAGTGTTCCCAATGGATTTTTGAAGGTAAGAAACGTACAGTGCCACTGCTTGTCAGATGGAGCTCCATACAAAAGACAGAAGTTGCTGCTTTTTCAAACTGAACCTGGCTTTTTCCAAACACCTCTCAAAGCTCAGCTGTCAAGTGGAAGTGTCTGGCTCTAACATGATTTGATTTTCCTAATCTGACAAGTTAAGAAAAGCTAATATATACAGGAACCTTACTCAGGCCAACCATACTCACACCTAAAATTCAGACCAAGAGGAAAACACCCACAGAAATGATTGTTCTCTCTGCAAATCTTCACAAGCATTTTTGAGGTTATAGTAGTTTTTTGGCATATATTATTTTCCCTGCTAAGTACTGTGAACAGAAATGTGAACAACAGTATTAAGAGATTCCTCTTCAAGCTGTGATTGCCATAAGCAATGGGAAACCATCTTCAGTCTACAGTGATTTCTTTTAGCTTAAAGGAAATAGAACAAAAGCAAGATCATTGGCATATAGCACAAAATATTTCTCTTATTAACGCCACAAACTCAGAAAACAAAATTACTGTTGTCCCACAGATTTATAAAAACATGAAAGAGGCCCTACCCAGAACACATTGTCACACACATCACTTTTCATCATATATTCCACAGAAAACCTAAGTACACTTTTATAATTTATATTAACAGAGACATTTCCTAACCTGTAGTACTTCTTGGGTTTACTATACATGTCCCAGCCCAGCAATAATGCCATAGATGGCACATTTTATGATACAGAACATCAAATCTACAGCTATGTTTTTTGAATTTCCACTATCAGTGCTGTATAATTTATTTATTTTTTTAACTCTTAGATACATGTTACTGGAAACAGGTTTGTCTTTTTTTCCTCTCTCTCTCTCTCTACTTGGAACTGTTCACTGTCACTGCTCTTCAACAGCGACTCTGCATTCCTAAAATCTTGAGTGGTACCGAGGCACTTGATCCTACCTGAGTTTTCCCCAGGATTCTGTCACAATGCTGGATCACTGCATCCCAAATCAGCGATCAGCAAAGCATTGTTTATCACCCAAAAGATACAGAGCACACAGAATAATGATTAAAGAAAAAAAAAAAAAATAATTACCTCACTTAAATTGTAATCTTTCCCACTACTTCCAATACATGCAAGATCAGACAATCAGGACAGTGAAGCTGATTGAGAAAACTACCTTGCTGCAGCTACTCTGTCAAAAGCTGTAGCCAGAAACTGCCTCTATGCCTCTTTTTTTTTTTTTTTAATGCCCCTTTATAACTTGGATTCCTTAAGTATAACCTCTGAATCTTTGTTTTTCACATGAGAATGTGCATCTTGCCCTAAGAATAGACAGTGCTGTCTAACAGCCTCCCCATCGTTCAATTTCAGGATTTAGCATTTTCTGTATTGGGCCCACTGCTTCAATACATTTCTTGCTTTTGCTTTGCTTCCAGCTCTCAGCCTCTTCTGAGGTAACACTTTTCAGTCTGACAAAATAATATAAACCTACATAAATTAAAGTGAATTCAACACTAATAAAAGACAATTTCTTTATTTTTGTTAACACAAATCTTGCTTTTTTATGAGCATTTGGGTTCTTTTAGAACATTTCCATTCTTCTGGCTCCTAGTGTAAATTTTGTATTTAAAAAACAGGATCCAATTAATGTCATAGGGTTCTGAAACGCACCAGTTCTGTTGGAACTAGGACATACCTCTTACCAATGACTTTACAGAACAAAAGCACCATTTGTCTCCTCCACCCAGTCAAATATGATCTTCGGCACAGACTGTTTCTCTTTGAACAAATATCTGAGTATCTTAAGTACATCTACGACTCTGACAACATAAAATATGCAGCATACCAAGAAAGACTTGCTTCTCATTAATTTTAATTAAAGCATCTATTCATTGTACTCAGATGTTAAGGCTCTTGCTTATTACACAGGTGGGTATAAATCCTCCTACTTTTGTACATTGTAATGGATTCATTACAAGTGATCAATATGAAGCAGGGACCAATTTTTACAGTTTCACAAATTAATTTTAATAATGCAGGTGTTATTAGCAATATATCTATATTTAATGTTCATATCAATTTGCTTGCTGTAATTTTTCATGGATTGGTATTTGCATTTCACCTTCTGTGACTGTCATATGACCATTTACAGTCTTTCTTAAGAGTTCTATTTGTCATTCTTGGAATAAATGGTGCTTCATGAATTTGAGATCAAAGGAGTTGGTTACTTTGGTATTAAAATATTTCCGAGAGTTATTGTTAATAATATAAGAAACCGATGAGCTTGAAATTAGGGGTTTAGTCTCATATTTCTCATCTGTAACATTTTACCTGCAATTGTCCCTCAGTTTAGCATATTTCCTTCTTGTGTTTCAAACTATTGAGGACTATAAAGGTAGGGAGCTTTTAGAGAAACATGATAAAGGGAAAATCAGCAATGAGATGTGAGCTGATACAGCAAATGTACAATGAACAAGGGTGTAAGTGGTAAGAGCTGTAGAAAGAAGGTAATGTAAGTAGACTTTTTAAAGAACTCATACCCTTAGATATGGTTTCAATATCTATCTTTTTCCATCTACAAAGTGAAATGTTGAAACAAGGCTACTTAGCTTTGTTTTGACATAAATTAACCATTGATTTGCTATTTTTGAAATAGTTGCTAAAGGAGACTATAAATTACGTTGTGTTGAACTGAAGATGGAGGTAGTTTTGCAACTGAAGAAGGAGGTAGTTTTGCACTTCTCTGCTGCTTGCCTCTTTTCTATTTTGGGAATATAAAACCATAAACAATTTGATGGACTTCAAGAGTTCAAAGGCTATAGTGCAGTTTCAGTCTTCCTATTGCTAAAAGAGGAAGGCAACATCTGCCATGTTTTGCCTGTGCAAGTTTTATAATATCAGTAGTAAAAGTTCCATAAGTTTTACTATTAACTACTATACCTTGTTTACACACTGGTTTCAAACACACTCTGGTGGACCAGAAAGCGTGGACAAATAAAAAAAAAGAATTATAAAGTAGTTTTAAAAAATGACCAGTGCCATTTATAACATAAGCTCAGAACAATTTCAGTAATTGCCACACTAAAAAAATAGGTCCATTTTATTTCTTAAGTTTTACCTATGACATAAATAGTAGATGCCTGTTGATTACATCATAAGCAGTTAAGAAACATCTTGTCCTGTTGACTAAATAGCACAGTAAACAAAACTATTCCAGGAAAAAATGGGAAAAACATATGTTAAACAGAGCAGTACAATCTGTAAGCATAACAAATGCTTTCACATAAACTACTCAGTGAGCCTTGCCCATGAGAAAACGTTTCAGAACTACTGAAACCATTGGAAACTTTGCCCAAACTTCTTTCCTCCTGGACTATCCTACTATTTTCTCTATGGCCTTTTCACTAAAGACCTTACTGTCTGTAATATCATCCCCAAACAGACAATGCAACCTACCTCCCTGCTTTCATTCATTCATTCCTCAGAACAGTGAGAGAATCACCAAAATTATTCTTCATATGAAAAAAAAGAAACCAAACTTCATGACATAGGGGAAATTTATATTTAAGGCAAATATTCGATTTAGACCCTAGCTTAGAAAGCATGCCTTCCTTATTTCAGCAGCAGAGCTTTTACATGTTACTTCTTGCAACATTACAACATAATCTCTCTTTATCAATGAACATACAAGATTAGATGAGAATTATGGGTTGAACATCCAATTGCAGAGGAAGCTGCTAATAAAACTTACTAGCAGTTTTATCTTTGAGATGAAAGAGATTTAAGCAAGTCCTTGAATAAACATATGGAGTCTATGCAGATGAGCCCAATACATTGCACTGTTACATCAGACGTATGTATTTCATGGAATCTTTTAAAATATTTTCCTGCAGCTGGTGTAGACCTCTTTCCACATGTCTTCTACAGACATTTAATGGTTGGGCTTACACACAGACTACTCATTAGATTGGTAAGAACTGTAAATATAGGCTGTTAGATCAGACCCTGGGTTGTAAGCATACTTGCCTGCATTAAAATAAAAAAAAAAAAATCAATTTGAGGTCTCTGCTCTGAGAGGTTTCTCCTCAGCAATTCAGGTCCAAATAAATAATGATAATTTTTTTTTAAATTGTCAGCTCATCAAAAAAAGCACAAGTGAAATACAGTAATGTCGTGGTTTAAGCCATAAATCAGCCACGCAGTTTGTTCACTCACTTCCCCCTTTTTCTTCCCTCTGCTCCTG
>JAOEHY010029256.1:0-45513 GCA_025447955.1 Psilopsiagon aurifrons | reverse complement strand
CACCCATCCATCCACCCATCCATCCATCCATCCACCCATCCATCCATCCACCCATCCATCCACCCATCCATCCACCCATCCACCCATCCATCCATCCACCCATCCATCCACCCATCCATCCATCCACCCATCCACCCACCCATCCATCCATCCACCCATCCTGCAGACCCTCTCCCCCCGCCGCAGGTGCTCCTTTAACTCACACGTGTGCATACGCAGAGGAACACACAGCCCTCCTCTTCATCCTCCTCCACCCCACAGCCAAACAGTTCCTGCTCTGCCCTGCCACTGGTCCCACATCAGCCCCAGTGGGGGATTCCACCCCGGCAGGATGGGGACAAAGCCCTTCTCTCTGGGTATCCAATGCCAGAGCCTTGCTTGTGGCAGGGGGATGCCCCAGCACAGAGCTGCATCTTCTCTTCCCAGCAGCAGGAGCTGGCTGAGGAGCCCCCCAGCGCAGGGGGGATGGAGGTTTGGGATTTTTTGGACGTGGCATGGAGCAAAGATACCTTTGGGAGCCCACTGATCTGTATGGAGCATCCCTCTCCCTTCCAGGCAGAGGCTGAGGGAGCTGCAGGTGCGTAATCACTTAAGGGAATAAATACAAATCCCAGCGCAGCCTCGTGTTTCTATTAATGAAAAGGAGCCCGTGATGGGACCTAATTTTCAGCCCCTGGGTAACTGGGCTGGGGGGGATGAGGCCAAAGCAAAGGACAAGGCCAGGCAGAGCCAGGGCACAACTGGTGCAGCGAGGGACCACGAGCCCCTTGCAAGGGGAGAGCAGGAATTTGGCCTTGTAACCTGGAGCTGCCAGCACCTCCAGAGAGCAAACGCTTCCAGCTGCCTCGCCGGAGACAGGGTGTTAACAGCCACCATGGCTCAGGTGGGACCGGGCCAAGGTCACTGCAGGATGGGGGGGTCCTCAGACCCCAGCTCACAGCATCCTTTCCACGCTGGTGGTACCTTTGACAGCTGCTGCTCCATGCAGGTACTTGGCTGAGCCCCCTTATCCAGCTCCTCCTGTCTCCCTTTGTGCATCCCCTGGGACTGTTGCTCACACCAGCATGGCTCTCCCGTGGCTCCCACGGCATTCCAGTCTCCTCTGATGCTGCTGTGCAGTGGGATGCCTGGAACCCCATAATACAGCAAAAAACTCAATTAGGTTCCCTTCTTGCTACCATAAAGAGGGAAAAGTCTATTTTCATAGATTTGCAGACCTATCTGAGTGAGAGCAATGGAGGGACAGCACACTCTGATGAGCTGAATTAATTCATTCCCGGCTGAATACCTGACCCTAGGTAGGTTTCATCATTGAAATGACAAAATACATCATCTCAGTGGCAGCACTGCAAAAGGGGAAGGGAAGCAGCTATGGTCTTGGAACGTAAAACTGTTCTGTGAAAATCCATTTATTCCATCTGCCCAGGGCTTGGCAGCATCCCCAGCACAGGGGAAGACCTCTCTTGTCCTGTCCCATGGGGACACCCGTGTGGGCAACAGTGCAGGAGGACCCCTGCAGCTCACAAACCCTATCCAGAGAGCACAGAGCAAAACAAAGCAGTGCTTAATGAGATACCCCCAATGAGCCAAAGATACTGCCAGGGAGGAACAGCCCCTTTGGACTGCAACGGGCTGGTGCCGAACCAGCCAGGCTGCAAGCAGGGGACAGGGCAGCCGACAGGACAGATCCCATGCTCCTGCAGGGCTCAAAGCGCTTTTCCAGCCATTCCCTAAAGGTCAGGACCTGCTGCATGTGCATCCATCCCTATAGCAATTGCTGCCAACCCCTCGAGGGGATCCCACCAGACCAGAGCCTCCATGCAACACCTCACCCCAGGGCTGTGCTCCAGAGCACAGTCCCTCCATCCATCACCTCCTCAATGAGTTGAGGCTGATGCACCCCTGGCCCAGCCAGAGTGTCACCACGAGCCTGGAGCTGGGATGCTTCAAATAGCTGTGCACTGCGCTACAAATTGGACTTTGATGAGGTCCATTAGGCCATCTGGATGGCCTTAAACAGCCTTGATGAAGATGGAACAGGGGATGCTTGAGGCGGGAGGAATCTCAGCAGCTTCAGGGCTCACCAGATCTACATTAGACATTAGGAAGCTCTTCCCTGTGAAGGTGCTGAGGCGCTGGCACAGGGTGCCCAGAGAAGCTGTGGCTGCCCCATCCCTGGCAGTGTTCAAGGCCAGGTTGGATGGGGCTTGGAACACCCTGCTCTATGGAAGGTGCCCCTGCCCGTGGCAGGGGCTGGAACAGGATGAGCTTTAAGGTCCCTCCCAACCCAAACCTGTCTGGGATTCTATGACTGGGCACTCACAGCCTGGTTTTGCCCAGCAGAGCCCATGGATCTGCACCACCCTGGGGTGTCCCCATGGATGGATGCCCCGCTCCCACCCGTGCCATGAACTGCGAGGGAAGCAGCGCTGCTAGGAAGGAAAGCCCATGTTCACTGCTGCACGCAGGACAAATAACACCCTTTGGTGGCACCTCGGAGCCCGGCGGGGTTTTAGCTCTTACTCTCCAAATCTGATTTCCAAAGTAACTTCTAGGCAATGAGCTGAGCCCCACAGGACAGGACCCACTGGTGCTGCTCACCCCCTGGGACCTCGGCCACCCTGAGCTCCGCCTGGCTGCATGCAGCCCCATCTCCCTGCTGCGACCTACATTCCACCTCCCCAAACATATGGCATTGCACTTAGCTGCGTTAAACCCACAGAGTGCTGTATAGGGCTAATTTCCCATCAGGCTGTCAGGATGCGTTATGTCAAATACCTTACAGCAGCCTAAGCGTATTGTGCCGACACAGCTACCTCTGTCGTCAAACCTGAGGTCTCATCAAAAAACAATGCTGGGTTCAGCCATCCTCAGCTCCTCCAGAGCAAACCCCTCTCCGGGGCTCCTCCTGGATCACTGCACCCAGGGCTGCAGCTCTGCAGGGAACAGCCTGAACCCCCCCAGCCAAGAGCTGAGGCGCTCGCATGACTTGGAAAGGAAGACTCCTTGGAGCAGGCTCCTTACTCCCACCCTGTGTGTGGCCATGGAGGATGGAGCAGGGTGGGAAAGGCTGGGCAGCACCTTGCACTGCTACTGCTGCCTTCGCACGCTCAGCAATCCTGCTCCTGCTCAAACACTGCACCCCACGGCCCAAGCAGCCCCGGTGCGTTACAAACCCACCTTGTCCTTCCCAGCGCCACTCATTGCCGGCCACATCGGGCCCCGGAGTCCAAAAGCGGCTGTTTCATGGCTGTGCTCAGGCCCCCCTCAGCCATGCAGCAGGATCAGCCCCAAGCCCTCCCTAAATAATTGTTTTAATTAGCACGTGCTTCGGTGGAGGTTGTGAATGCTCCATCGATGGAGGTGCTCAAGGCCAGGTTGGACAGAGCCTTGGGTGATACGGTTTAGTGGGAGGTGTCCCTGCCCATAGGGGGTTGGAACTGGATGATGTTAAAGTCCTCTCCAACCCAAACCATCCTATGATGCTACGATCCGCAGGGGCTGCTGGCAGGGCTTCCCTGGGCACTTCTGCAGGGGGCAGGCAGGTAAGCACAGCCTCACTTCAACACTCACACTTCAACACTCTCATTTGAGCCTCCCCCGTGGCCACCAGCCAGCCTTCATTAGCTCCTTTGAGCCTTCTCTAGTTCTGTGGCCAAAGCAGGATGGAGCCTGCAGCACCTTCCAGGCACAGAGCACAGGACAGGAACCCCATGGTGGGTGTCACCTCCATGGGGAGCAGCCCTGCTCTGCCGGGGCAGGCAGATCCAAGGGAATGACCCCCAGGGAAAGGCAGAGCTGCCATCACCATAGGGAGGTCTGAGAAGGAGCCAGGGGAAGGAATGGAGCTGGGTTTAGATACCAAACACAAAAGCACAGCAAAGGGCTCTGGCTTTCAGCAGAGCCTGGTCAGCAGCCAGCAACCAGCACCCTGATAACAGGGATGTGCTCATCTTCCCCTCCGAAGCCTGCCATGGAAGCAAATGATGTATGAATTAAAGCTCCCCTGCAACGGGGTGGCAATGCCCATCTTCCATCAGCCCCTGATCCTGTCAGGGTATTACTGTATTATTGAGCTGGAGATTGAGGGTTTAATAACAGGCTCTAATAGCTATGATGGTATCAGGGGTCCAGCATTAAACTCCAGGAAGGGACATGGCTTTGTGCGCTCTGAGGCAGCAATTGCACACCAAAAAATCCTCGAGGATAAAAGTACTTTCATCCCTGCAGCAAATTGACACAGATTCATACACAAATATCGTCAATGGGGGCATGAGCCCACGTTTGCCAAGCACCAGCCTTTGAAATAGCTCAGGAGAGCATCCTTGCCCTTGGGCACCCAAACCTCCGTTCATGGGAGAGCAGCAGCAGCACAGGGAAAGAGGAGAGCCCTTGCATAGGGACCTCCTCTCCTCCTGGACACCACCCCAATTTGCTGCTGGCCCAGAGCAGAATGGGTTTGGGGAAGGCTGTAGCATCGGTGTACCCATAGCACCCACCTGGGTGGGAATAGCAGCCTGGACACGTAGCTCAGCCTAAGGAATAGAAGGGACCAAGCCTAAACCGCCACGACAGGTCGTGTTTGTACACAGCTTGCACAGTGTCTGCTATTCACCCAGCCTCCGCAAAGCTGGAGTGAGGAGCTCAGAGGGTGAAGGTGGAGAGCCAGGGAGCCCTGGGAAGAACGCAGACCTCAGAGCCCAACTCCTCCAGCCAAGCTGGAGCAGGGCTGGGCACAAGGACAAGGAAGGGAAACCTCAGTGGCTACCAAAGCCCACAAGCCAGCCTGCCGGCGATGGCTGCAGGGAAGGCTCAGTGGGTGCAGAGCCCCTCTGCTGCTCCGATGGTGCAGTTTCAGCAACGGGTGCTCCTCGGTTTCTGCCTCTTCCAGCAGTAGCACTTGCTTCCTGCTCACCTCTCCATCGCTCACACCTTGCCTGTCCCACTGAGCTGCTTGAGCTGGGAGCCCCCAGTGCCTCCCACGTGGCACCACCGAGCTGGAAGAGCCTGGCCCGGATCACCAGTCCCTGGCACAGAGGATGGATGCTGGGAGGCCCAGTGGATTTGGAGGGGAAGCCTCACACTCCCCTCTCCGGGACTCTGCCCGCTCCTGGCTGGGATGGAGCTGATGCCCGGGACCAGCATCCTGGGAAGGACTGCTTGATCCCTGCCAGCTCCCACCAGTGCCACGCACCCACAACAACCGCTGGAAAGGCAAAACAAACAGGAGCCAAGGAGAGAGCTGAGAAGTGCTTCTGAGGTGGGGAACAAACCCCTGCACTGAGCAGGCTGCGAGGAGCATCCTGCACAGGAGCTATGCAGGGGGTAGCAGGGCAGGGAGGAGAGGCTCCTGCTCAAGGGGGTGAAGAGAAAGGGGCCCCAGCATTAACTGGTGTTAGCTGGAAATGAAAGGCTGCCGTGACCCCCCAGACCCCTCGGGTGCCTCCTCCAGGCAGAGGTGGCAGTGGCTTGATGTTGTTATTCCTGGGGATATTCCCGTTGGACACAAGAGGAAAATACTTCACAGTGACAACCAACAGCCATTGTTATCAATGGACATCTAATTTAGGCCATGCTTTGCCCAGAAAGGTTGGACCAGATGATCCTTGTCCTTCCAGCCTGGTGTTCTGATTTACACACTGAGATCCCAGGCTGAAGTGGGCGGCTCACATGCTGCATCCTCCAATTAATTTGCCTCTCCCTGTTGGAGAACAGCTTCTCTGATAGATGGGGTCCAAGCAGAAAGGGGAGCTACTCCCTGGCCATCAGCCTGAGCGGCGGGCAGAGGACCTGGCTGTGGAGCTCAGCTTCCATTCAGTCATGGCAAGGAGGAGAGATTCCCCACACACCTGGCTGTGACTGGGTCCCTGCCCTCCCCTCCCTGCCCAGCACAGCTCCACATAGCACCCAGCTATAGGGTCACCCCACACTGGCCACTCATGGGTATGGTGTGGGACTTCCAGGAGTCAAACGGAGGTGCTGGAGACAGAGCAACAGGTCAGCGAGGGAGACATGGCATAGGACACAGGGGTCATAGGGACAAGCGCTGTACCACCTACCAGGGCTTCGCAGCCCCCCATGCACCCCAGGTCTCCCCTCCAGGCAGTGCTGGTTTGGTCCCAAAGCATTCACCATCTGCAGAGGAGCACTGTGAAGGATTCCTACAAAACCCCC
Source organism: Psilopsiagon aurifrons (assembly GCA_025447955.1). Taxonomy (NCBI): domain Eukaryota; kingdom Metazoa; phylum Chordata; class Aves; order Psittaciformes; family Psittacidae; genus Psilopsiagon; species Psilopsiagon aurifrons. The sequence continues at coordinate 39,339 of JAOEHY010029256.1, read as the reverse complement.
TTCCAGCACAGCAGCTCCAACCATTGCCCCAGGCTTCTGGCACCTTCTCTCTGCCAAGCTAACCTAAATAGCCCTGTATCTTCAGCTATTCCCCTCCTCTTCCAGCTCATTATAGCTTTTAGAGAACACTGGCTCTCACCAAACATGACCAACCCACCATTAACCCCTTTCCACACTCCGAATTGGCCTCCAATTCCCACCTCAAATGGCTCCAGGAGGACTCTACCCCTCACCCTTGAGGTGACTCAGTTGCTTTAATAGCCTTTGATGAGGGATTTTATCAAAGGCCTTTTGAAAGCTAAACAAATACCTTGTCTTTGTGCTTTCCCCAGGATTTTGTTAGCACATTTCAAGGCTCCTGACAGGCTGAGGATGAGAAAAGCTTTGGGTTTTCAGCTTATTTCCTGCTCCTACGCAGCAAAGCTCTCACTGTGCCTCCCAAATTGGGCCGCCGAGCACACACAGCTCTGCCCGGGTTTCCTCGGGCAGATCCTGTTGAATCTCCACGCTGCTCCTGGCAGGACGCTTGCTCAGCGCTGCGTTATCACACTGCAGAGAGCAGGTAAGCTGTGAGCTTTGCTGCTGCGCTTGTCCTGGATGTGGGCGATGCCACCGCCTCCTGCTCTGTGCAGGGCTCCAGGCTCCAGTCGTCCCATGGGTGCACGGGGTACAGGTCAGCTCAGTCCTGCCCAAACCAAGCAGGGAACACTGCTGGGACAGAACAGGGTAATCCAAGGCAGCGAGAGAGCTTTGCTCATAGAATCCCAGACTGGTTTGGGTTGAAGGGACCTTAAAGCTCATCCGGTCCCATCCCCTGCCATGGGCAGGGACACCTTCCACTAGAGCAGGGTGCTCCAAGCCCCATCCAACCTGGCCTTGAACACTGTCAGGGATGGGGCAGCCACAGCTTCTCTGGGCACCCTCTGCCAGTGCCTCAGCACCCTCACAGGGAGGAATTTCTCCCTAATGTCTCACCTAAATCTCCCCTCTGCAGTTTAAAGCCATTTTTGTGCCACAAGAAGCATGGAATGTATCATAAACAAACTGCACTGAGGGGAGGAAGTGAGCCCATGGTACAAGTGTGAACTTCCCCTCCTGTCCCTCTCTTCCCACCAACCCACCTCCCTCCCTCAGGTCTCAGGCAGGGACAGAACCTGAGCTTGGCAGATTCTGGGTCTGAAACTCAAAATAAAACCATTGCTTTCTCTACACACAAGCACACACCACTGCTCAGTCGCGTGGCCACAGGAGGTCATCTACAAAGCACATCCAAGGCAGCATCTGAGGACTAAGTCCATCCACACCTATCCTGTCCCACTGCTCCTGCCTAAAGGCTGTACGAGCACAGGAGTCAGGCTGCAGGTGCTACCAGCCTTTGGCCAGAGCTACAGAGCAGCTTAGGAGAAACATCAGAGCCGCTGCTTCGATCAGGCCTCCATCCTCACCTCATCCGGAAGAGCTTCCCCTGCAAGTGTGGAATGAAAAGCTGCTTTGGAGCTTCAGACATGTCCTGAGCCGATGTCAAAGGCAGCAGCTGTGGTTTGCCCCAGCTCCCACAGGAGCTCACTTTCTTGCTCTGCCACCATCTCCAATGGGGACAGGTCTGGACCAAGGGAAGTCCTCGGCAGAGCAGGGTTCAGGCCTCTGCACAGCACTAGAGCAAGATCCCAGGAGACCTCTCTCCAGTCATGGAAAGTTTTCTGTCGTATCTTGGCTCTGGCCATCTCTAAGTGCTCTGCAACACATCTACCAAGAATGGGCCTCGAGCCTCTTGCAGGAAGCACACAGGGAGAGGGAAGTTGCTGCCAGGCTGAGCTGAAGCAGCCTTTTTCTCCAGGCTCTGTTTCAGTTTTCAAGCAGAGCAGTAAACAGCCCTGCCCAGACCTGCACTGTCTGCCCAAGTCTTGAGTCGAGACATAGCTCCAGCTCCAAGTGCCAGCACATCCTCAGGCCACCCCATATTGAGGCAATACAGGGATGCACAAAACCCTCCTCACCACACAAGGGAATCCCGTTTTTCAGGCTGCTCTCCTGTCAGATCAGGGACGTGGTTGGTTCAGGGCAGGTTTTAGAGCCTCATTAACACTCTGCAATGAGGCCTGGCGGCAGCTGATTTGATTTAAGGTTCATTTCCAGGCTGTGATTTAAGAGAAGATTTGCTTAATGTTCTTTAACAGACTCTTCTGACTGGGAGCTTGAGTGCTGCTTAATGACAGCCTTATTTAATGTAATGTCTTTGCAGCCCAGGATCCAGAGGAGCCAGGCAGGTGCTCAGGCAGCAGGGGAAAAATCCCTCACCACAGAGTGGTAACAGAGGGACATGCATTCCTTTATCCACAACAGCCACACACTGCACCCCTCCTCTGCACTGAGAGGCCAGCAAGACTCTGCTTGCCTGAGATCGAGTGCTGCATCTCCACATACCCTTTTAAGCAAGACAAGAGAAAAGCTTCTCTTTCTCCCTGCTGCTGTACTTGAGCAATGGGAAACACAGAAATGCCTGCTCATCTCCAGACTGATTAAAAGGCAATTTGCAATCAAGACTCCATCATGCTCCTCCCTGGTTTCCAGTTTTGGGCTTTCAACTCAAAGGCTGAGCCTGCTTTCCTCCTTGAGCTTCCGCTGTACCTACCCCAAGGCCAAACACAGAGACAACAGCACACAAATGAAGACAGTAGGTCAAGCAAGGGTTTGTCATATTTTAATGACATTGATCTTTGGTGTTTCCCTCGTCAGCACTCACGCTCTCCCCGCCCTTCCTCCACAAGCCTGCTAGGGATGGAGAGTTACAAACGAAAAGGAAAATCACATTTGAGACTAAAAACAAAATATCAGAGCCTGGAATTCTCCACTAGAAACTACATGTACAAGGTCAAGATTTCACATGCAACACCTTACATTACAGACCCATACCTCACACCCTGGCCTGGAGCTGAGAGACATTTCCTGCCCCCTTGCCAAGGAAGTGCAGCTCAGTCCTGGCAACATGAAACCACTGGGATGGCTCATTCATGTTAATATTGGCACAGCTTAGAGCATCCTCACATGAACTGCATCCTGACTAGAGAGCAGTAGCCCTTGCCTCCCTCTACCCATCCATACAGCAGCTCTGCTGAGGTTCCTGCCAAGTACCAAACTAACTCTCTAAAAAGGAAAGATCCCCCACCTGTGAGCACATCCTGAGCCATGCAGTTTATGGCAAAGCCCAGTTCTTCCCACAAGACCACAGTGCGGACAGGAGAGGTCTCAGAACTCCGCACTTAGGGGGAAGCAGTGCTGTGACATGGAGTGGGGCTGTGGCCTGGAAGACTCCTCCACTCCAGCAATGGAGCTGGAGCATCACACCCAGGTTTGTCCAGTAGGACTGCCTGTCTCCAGAAGGATGCTGCAGGCCCCCTTTCCTTTCTTTACTCTACTGATCAACCCCTGGGCATAAAAGGGCAGGAAAAGGAAAGGAAAGAAGCTTTACAGAGGATGACACTGACCAAATTGCAGGGCTAGGGCTGAGCACAGGAGATCCCAAGGGGCTTTAAAATCTGCATGATGTGCAGCCAGTACACTTCATATTCCTGTTTACTCTTCAGCAGTGGGAATGTTGGAAGTTAAGTATGCTTTCTTCCCCATAGCTTCCCTTGCAGTCCTTATTCCTTCCCCACTCACCCAGGATAGAGAAGCCCTCTGAACCACCAGCATCCTGTCAGAGCCACGTGTTCCTACTCTTCCAGCTCCTGGCCAGCTGTGAGGTACAGGTCTCTGCTGAGCAGTACAAGGGTAGCACCAACACACAACTCAATCTCTACCTGTTCCGCGACTCCCCACTGGTGCTGTCATTACTATAGAAGTTGGTACTGTCAGGAAGATGGTTATTATTAGTTAGATCACTGTATTCAATTGGTCCCTCAGTGTCCATGGAGGATTGGGCCTGCTCTGGCAGGTCCAGGTCACCAGCACTTTGTCCTTCACTCCCCCCAGGGGCTGTCCGCGGGCTCAGGCCATGCTCCGAGAGCTGCACAGACTCTGACAGGATCCGTCCCTCCAGCTCAGCTGCCATCTGCTGTGAGGTGGACTGCTGTGCTGATGTGCCCTCAGCTCCAGTGGACTCTGCACCGGTCTGAGAGCTGCGGTGGATGCGGTGGCTCACAATGATGTTGTTGCCAAAGCCGCCCATGGACGCCATGGTGGTGCTTTGCTCCCGTTGGACCACGGCAGTCATGCCACCTTCTGTCATCAGCCTTTGGATCCTACTCAGGGCATCCTCTCCACTGGCCCCATAGTCTGGACCTTCACCTGCAAGAGAAAGCAGAAGCAACTTGGATGTACAAGCCAAGCTACAACACAAAGAGAAAGCAGTGCTGGGTAGATGCATCACGCAGTGCACATGTGCTGGGACAGAAGATGGGGTTTGTTCCAGAGCGAGCCCGACATTTCATTGCTATAACTTTTGGTGAGTGCCAAAGGCACTGAACTCTGTTAAGATCTTGACCAATCCCACAGGTATCCCTCACAGACCTGCATGTCCAAGCCCTGGAGAAGCAGCTCTTATCTAGCCATAGAGGTGGGGAAATAAGAGGAGTCAGAAGCAGTGTTTTCTCACAGCTGCAGAGACACCCCAGCCAGTCCTCCAAAGCAGGAGGAAATATCTCAGTTTGGGCTGCAATAAGCCGAACATCTCACCATGGTGTTAAAGAGTCCTGTGGCCTTTCCTACTTCACCTGTTTGAGAATACCCCAGGCATCACATGATGGCCATCTCCCTGCTATCAGAGAGGACATAGGCCAGGGCCAGACAGCAGCTACAGAACATGGTCTGTGCTTCCACATCACCACCGATCAAGGAAAGATCAAGTATGTAGGCTCCTGCTGCCCTTGACTGGTATCTTTTGGGAATGCAGAAAACATCTTTCAAGATACAGTTGTCTTTCTCTGAACTTGCTCTTCAAAGTCAGGCTGTACTGAGCTCTGAGGAGCCACTGTCAGATGCTTTGGTTGCAGAAGATTACTTTTGAAGAACAAAATCTCACAGAAAAAGTTCATGTCAGAAATGGAATCCCCATGGCAGGAAAGTCCAACCCAGTTCTTTTTCCCAGCATCCTCCTCCAGCTACAAACCCTACTCAGACCATTAGGGGAAAACAATCCGTAATCACAAACTGCTAGAACTATTCCACAGTGGGATCCTGATGATTCTTATTAAAGAGATAAATCTCACTCCCAGCTCCATGATGCTATTGCAGAGCTGATTAGATGAGAGAGGAAAGCCATAAGCTCTCCTGGCTCCAAGAAGATGAACACAAATGTCAACAAGAGTAGATGTAGGCAGGAGTTAAACACAATAGAAATCAAAATGTCACATTGAGTAGGAAGGCAAAAGTGACTGGGGTTGTGGGGTGGAGATCATGTATCCAACACAAGAGCTGGGGTACTCAGCACAGTCTACACCGTGTCACTACAGAGGATAGTCAGAGCTGTTAAGATGGTGGGCAGTCAGCTTATTCCGTTTCCTCAGTGGTACTTGCATTGAACACAATCAGCTTCCTCCACCACAGGGTATGGCTAATTCCATCTTCAAGCAAGCCTGCTGACATCCTGCCCTGCTGTAGAAATACTATGGACATCAAGGGCAAATTTAATTCTTACAAGCAGAGTAAGTCCCTTTCTGCCAGGAAGTTAGTAAGCCTGCTCTATCCACTATGCATACAGCAATTACAGAGCTCCTTGGTCGGAGCTTCAGCGAGACTACAGAGGCATCAGTAACCTCAGGAGAATCTGGAGCAGAGCCCAGAGGAGTGAGCACAAATACCCCTGGGCACAGCCTGACCCAGAACTCTTGCAGCGAAATCCTGTTCAGGACGTGTCTGATGCATGAACCAGGAGCCTGGGCACCTGCACAAAGACTGAGAACAGAGGCAGCTATTAGCCTGGAAACTTCAGTGTGAAAAACATGCATGCCAGGGGATACTGAAGCATTAATCAGAGCAGAAGCAAGTGGAAGGCTTGAGATGCATGGTTTTGGATTCAGTCATCTCTTCCTTCTGAGGGCATATTTGTAAGCATGTTGTTACCAACCATCTGGCCAGGCCAGAGGGGAAGCTTAAGAAAGCCAAGATGTGCAACCTGGCTTAGACACATGCCAGCCAGCCTTATCTACACAAGTCCTGAAACAGCAGGTACTGTGTTCTTGACAGATCATTTACTATAAACTAGCCCAATACAGGAGCTTTGGAACAGCGAGTCAGCAAGGACCCCCAGCCAACACTCCTCAGCATTACAAGCATGTGCTTCACGGGAGGAGTCCATGCAGGCAGAGCACAGCAAAGCACCCCTTGCTCTTCTCTGCCCCTTAATTACCACATGCCATGGCTGAACATCCAGTTGAGGCAGCTACTTGCTGAGAAAACAGGCAAAGGCTGAAGCCACAGCAGTCACAAACCTTCAGATGAGGAGCACGGAGATGCAGCAGTGTTGGAAATTCCAGAAAGACACCACCCAGGCAGCCAACAAGCACCTTTTTGTCCTCCCTTCCCCCCGCGCTGCAGGTTTTGACAATGCCTTTGGCTGCCTGGTTCAGAGCTGAGCTTCCTGTGCGATGTTCCCTGAGCTGAGCTATAGCACAGCTTCACACAGAGCCCGTTTCTACTGCCTGGTGACTCCCACACGTGTTCCTTCACCAGGCTGCCAGTGCAGACTGCATCAGTGCTCAGTGCAAGTGAAATAAGCTGACTTCCATTTGGTGGAGGTTCAGAGTGGGCACACAGGCACCTACCCAGAACAGCAGCAATGCTGTAAACCCCATACCTCAGGCTGCTGGAAGTCCTAACCTGCTGCAATGGCCAACCCCCATTCCCTGTACTACCAGCTGAACAAACCAGAACAGAAAGAAAGCCCTCATGACACTTCTGTCAGACTCCAGAGGGTTTAAGCATATTCAGAGCATGAACCTGAGCTTGTGCAAGAGCAGACCACGGACAGCACATCTAATTCTCCGTATGGAGAAGGCGATTCCTCTTCTCTCATTTCACACTTAAAACCACATTCTGAAGTCCCAGGCTCTGTAAAATCCTTTATCTTAAGCCCTCATTCTTCTAAGCCTTTTCTGACTCTCTGGAGTCAGAAATATAGAAATATAGAAAAACCTCATAGTATACTACAGACAAAATTTAGAAGACTGCGCTAACCAGCTCCAGCTCCAGTGTGTGAAGTACCAATGTGTGAAGTACTACTGTAAGCACAGCACTTGCAATTCGTTCTCCACCTAAGCTGTCCCTCTACCAGAATCCATCACATAGAAGGAAGCAATCTTGAGACACAGTCTTATCTTTCTCTGGACTGGGACACAAGTTCTGCGCCTGACAGCACATAAAGCATCACCCATGGTTCTCTCTGCAATACAAGTAAGTATTAGTGTTGCGCTCCCAGTGCTGTGTTCCTACAAACCTTTTCTATTCTAACTGAAGTGACCTTTCCAGCAGTCCAAAGCCCCATCTATCCCAAACACAGACACAAAACACCACTCTTGAGAGTAATTTCTGTCAATCCAGCTGACTGGCTCCAACATTTAACAAAATACTCCCTAGCTAATGCATCTGTCTTCAGAAGTCCTCTGCCATGCTATTTGAGCAAGATCAGAGTTTGGCACAGAAGCCTACAAAGCAGAAACATCTGGCATACTTTCAGTGGAGCTGGGTATAAAGCAGGAGCACTTCCACTGTTAAATGAAGTGGCCTCTGAAGTACTTATGGGAATTACAACTTGTTTATCTCTCGGCATAGTCAGCACACACCCGACAAAGAGCAAAACCCACAGAAGCAGAGATGAGATCCAGCTGTGGGATATACCAACACTGCTCTTGAATTTTCGCCTATTTTCAGCTTTCCTCTTTCTAAACGCAGGAGTAGTTAGTAGCCATGCTTGCAAACAAAGCTTCAAAATTAGAACTGAGAGTAAGCACTGCAGAGAGATGTAAGTCTTCAGAGAACATGGAATAATAGCTTGGAGGTGTGAGCTGACCCACTAATTCAGATGCTCAAAGATAAAAATATCACCATTTTTAAATTAATTCACTCCTTGCATAAGAATAGGAAAGGGAGTGTCAGAGCACAGCATAACCAACTACGAATACTCACATCTCCCTTCGTGCCAGAAGAAATACTACCGGTTACTCTTCTCCCCAGCCAAGCTCAGAAGGGGGTTCACACTTCCTTTCTAAGGTAGCTAATTCAAACAACTCCACAGAACTCAGGAAAAGACACACACCAGCTTTGACTTGTAAAAATTCTCTTAGCAGTATCTCACTTGGTGGTTTCTATGAGTGAAACTTATTTTGGTAATGAGAGTTTAAAAGTAGCCCCATAATTTAATCCCAAGGGAGCCAGGTACTCAGAGCAGCTCACACTGTAAAGGCTTGTGTAGCACATGCTTCTAGAACCTGATGCTATTTTTTAGGTAGTGCTTTTCAGAGGGCTTTTAAAGAGAATCAGAAATTTGCAGTTCTATAGTACATATGACACACATTTTACAGATGGATAGGCAGATGAAAGGCTAAGGGATCTACCCACATTTCTACTTGGAGAATAAAAGGCAGATCTGCAAGCTGATCCCTGGTGTCTCGATTCCCATTTTCACTCTAATCGCACAAAGAACACATTTGACAACAGCATTGCAGGAACATGTTCAGCTAATGTAAAACAACATGTTTCTCTCTATCATTCATGAGGCTTGGCTGAAGACAGGGTATTCCTGCCCATGAAGCCCCCTGACATGTTCCCAATGTCTCAGATTAAGTTACATCACATGCAGACACACTTCATCTGCATCCTTCAGTATCCTCGGGATGCTTTGCTGATACCAGGCAAGTTTCACTTGCATGCGCTGTCTTTTTTCCACCAACAGTTTGAACAGACTGAAGCCCAAACCCCCAAACCTTCATTTTACAACCTTTCTTCCTCTCAAAGGTGTCTGCTGCAACCTCTGATAGCAGCTGGACGTGATAGAAATTTGTGCTGGCTGGTGAGTAACACTTCAAGCAAATAGGTTAAAATCTGTACATGGCATGACAGTAGTCAATATGCTGCTCCCCCAGAGACAGGCAGAGTAGCAATCCATTGACAGCAGGCCTTCAGTTGGCTGCAACTTCAATAGTTCATAACGAGTGCCTACCTGCACGATGAGCATTGAGCTAGCTAGATTGTTCAGCCCCAAAGACAACAGAGATGAAAGGGAAGGAGATGACAACCGCCTTCCAGCTATTTCCATCAAGTTTCTTTTTTAAGCGTGGGGTACTTTTATATTTAAGCAAATGGATTACCTGAATGAAGTATGGATATGCTGCAAATAGCCAGGGGACAGCATGGGTGCATCACCGAACAAGTGTCTTGCAGCTCTGCAAAGGTCCCTCTCCCTCAGCCTGCAGCACATTTTGCAGTTGCATCCCTGACAGTTACTGTCGCTTCTACCCTATTCCATAGATCCCACAGCCTGAGCAACTGGCAGCCACAGCCTGACCCAATCTGGACTAGGAACTGCAATTTCTAAAGGTTAAAGCTTTGGACTATGAAATCTCATTAGAAATTTTAGTTGGTTTGTAAGTGAGGTTTAACTTGCCAGTCGAACACAGATCCTCCCCCGTCATCCTTGTCCATTTGCAAGGGAAAGCACAGAAAACTCCCAACAGATTGTTTCTAATTAAGAGTGCCTCAAAGTTACAGCTCCATCACTATTTCCACTGTGTCTGTCAGCCTAAATAATTAGCAAACAGCTGAAACACTGTTTTAGACATTCATGATATCTCTCCTAGTTTTCTCTTAACTTCTTTGGTTTATGTGTGACTTGGGAGCAGAGTTCACAAGGCAGCTATCAACTGCTGCAAACCAAAAAGATACAGACATTAGAGGGATTCACTTCTAATAAAGTCATTCTATACTCATTCCTCCAAAGGAGGTAGAAAGATAATCAGAACAGCAAAGTCCCCGCAGAGCTTTGCATGAGAAAAGGAAACTATTTATACCCGCATAGAGCTTAATTAGATTTCTGATGCAATTCTGCATACTTCTTTTTTGTACTGTAAGCACATATCTGCAAGAAATGCCCTGAGCCAGAATTCCCCACAGCAGCGGGGCTGATGGGACACAGGGCAGAAACCCACTCTTGGGGGTAGCACTACCCTCTCTTTTTCTTTTCTTTTTTTAAACATTAAAGGTTTTTGCTCTTTTTTTATCCCTTCACGATGAGGTGATAACTAAAACACTTTCCTTTACATTACTCTGAATCACATCTGATGTATCCATTCTGCTGCTGCTAATGCTGTTAAGCCTTTACGTAGTGATTTACATCTTTAAAACCCCATACAAAACACTAATTAATCTTCACAGCCCCTGGTGTACTGTGCTATGGGAAGATTTATTCCCATTTGGTAGGTGATTGATAATTTGCCTTAGGTCACATACCAAGTTAGCTGTAGCACATTTTTGCTCTTTTCTCCTTTGTGTCCCTGACACCAAGATCCTGCTATTAGAAAATACTGTTTCCCTTTCAACAGATGAGCTGTGGTAGATGCAGTGGGCAAATTTACCATCGGAAAAGAAGCACAGGGTCCAGTCTAGCCTGCATGAACACGCTGGATGAGCATCAAAGGAGTTTATGATGCTGGGAAAACAGTAATCTTAACATCACAAGGAGTGCAATGGGGCTCAAGTGTAATGTGAAGCGTGAAGACTCTTGAATGAACCAGAGCACTGATGTCACAAGTCCCTGGATAACTGGCTGAGATGCTGTTTAACAGCAGCTGAAAATACGTCTTTCTGATTAATTTTGGATCCTTGCACTATTCCTCTGCCATAGATTACAGTTGGGTTTTTGGATTCTACATGATCCTCCCAATAGTTAATGCCTTGACAGCTCCCTGTTTTGAGCTGCTCTTGGGCCCTTGCTGAGGAATTTCTTTCCACTAAGGATGAAACTGGCATATGAACTGATCAACTACAGGGCAAGATTACTTGGCTCATCTCCAGTGCATGTATCTGCCCTGGAATAACTCCTCTGTTCCTTACAAAAGAGGCAGGAGTGTGACAGCCCATTTTGCAGGTGAGGCCACTTGCAAGGGAACGTGTGGCAAGTCAGCATCTGAGGCACAAACTGCATCAGATGTGGAACTTGCCATTCTCCTTCCAAGCAGAAAATGGAGACAAAGAGAAGTCTCTGTCCTAGGTTTGTTATCTACATTTCTTTTCTTTCAAACGCTATGTTTTGCTTCTTTATAGAGATACCCTGCCCAAGGCACTGGTAAAGGACAACCCTTCCCCATCTCATTAATGGTCTAGTCAAAACCCATGACCTAGTTCTAAAAATTGAAAGGTTAACTAGAAGGAATGAGATAATGAAACCTTCAGATGATTCATAACAGCAGCAGAGAGAAGCAGCACTGGAGAATTCCACTGGTTTAACACAGCAGAGAAAAACCTCCAAGCCTGCCGCATCAGCCATCATGGCCTTGATGCAGCAAGGTCCCACAGTGTCCCCTGTTCTCAGTCTGCATACCATGTTCAGTGTATGCACACAGGTTCTCACAAGTTCAGCCTTACTCCAGATATCCTATGTTCCAGCCTTATTCACACACCTCAAGTGTACTAACCTTCAGGAGAAGCTCATCTCAGCTCAAGAATAAGACACTTACCTTTGAAAAGAAGAGCAGCGATCAGAGTGAAACAAAGCCTTATCACACATGCTGGATGCTGCACAGCAGAAACTCTGGAAGAGTCACATGCTGAAAAGCACCTTTCAGAGTGACAGAGCACAAGCAAACATTTAGTCACAAACAAGCGTGTCATTGGCTGCTTCCCAAAGATAAGTGGGTTCACCATGAACCAACAACTTCAAAAATGTTGCTTCAATTTTCTCTGTCCTTCCTATATATATACTGCTCAACTCCACCCTAGCCAGGTCTTCAGAACTGGATTCAAGCACAATGCTACCGTATAGAGACATGAAGACTGGACAAACCCATTATGCTTTCAAAAGACCAGTGATTTTATCTTCATATAGGACTTGCACATCAGCTACTTCCAGCTCTTTATGTGTTGCTAAGTTTTCCTGGACCAGAAAACACTAGAGACATTTCTGTACAGCTGAGCTGGACACTCATCAAAGTCTTCACTGATCAGACTAAACAGAATGCTCATACCTGCTTTGTGAGAAGTGATTTACAGGATTTTATTCTGTGTCCATGTTCTGAGCTTGTGAATCCTGCACAGATTTTAGATGCAGAGGTTGAAGGACCAAGCTAAACTAATAGAGAGGCAGAAAGGACAATTCTTAACAGTTTGCAGCTTTACGGATGGTTAGAGTTCAGGAGGAGTGCTGCCAGTACAGCTGATTCTACAAAGACATAAAGTTCTGGGGAAGAGTTCATTTTGCCTTCTGAAAGTATGAAAAAAAGACAACTTCACCATTAAGATGGACAGAGATTCACTCTCCTGATCAACTTGGCCTGGCTGCAGGCAAATTAGGCTGGAGAAATCTTTGCTGCAGATGTAACAGGACTGCTCAAACCACAGACTGGTTTGAGTTGCAAAGGACCTTACGATCATCTAGTTTCAACCCCCAAATGCACAAATGCATTGATAAGATGTGCAACCTATATGGAAACTCTTTGTTCACCAAGGTAAGCTCTGCCAGATAAATTTCTGCTTGAGCTCCTACCTTCCCCAGACCCCGCAGAGGCGGATTCCTGCTCCTGTACCTCCCTCTCTGTCTGAGTCTCGGCATTCTGCAGCTGAGGCGCCAAGGTCTGGGTACCCTGCGAAGTCACAGAGGTGGGGGGGTTTCGGGGTTGCAGGCCTATGGCGTTCATCAGGCCCATGTCTCTGTCTGTCCTCCAAGTGGCTCTGCTGGTTCTGAAAAGAGAGAAAAACAAGTAAGACCAGGAGACTGAAGGCAAAGGGCCCCAGCACAACTGAAGCATCCACATATGCCTCTTCTTCACTCCAAGCAGACATGGGCTAGCCAGTATGTAGATGGGGCTGGAGGGGACTGTGCCCTGCACTTCTTTACACACAGACACCCCTCTCCAGCCTCAGCTGGCTGGTCCCTTGAGTTTTAAGCCAACAAAGTCTTGTAGCCTACTCACCCTTCCATAGAAGCAGCATATCTGACAGGCACAGATAGTGATCCCTGCAGCATCACTAAGCCTTCAGTATAACTCTGTCTCGGGGTCACTGAGTTGAGTAGGCAACAGGATGTGCAGCACAGGACCACAGACACACACAAAACCTTCCTCTGCGTGTCAGCAGGGTGGTTTTAACACAGCCTGTATCCCTTCCCTCTTCTGGACCTCCTGGTTTGTCTGCATCAGACATGAATGCACCCCAGCAGGTATTTCTGCCCATTCCAGTTGGGCAGGAGAAATCCTCTGTTCTCAAAAGCAAACAAAAGGAACCACCTCAAGGCTCATTAGCTTCTCAGCATCAAACAGTTGAAGTGTACAACACTTCAAGAGCTGAGTCTTGACAGCGCCTGGATGCTCCTTCAGAAACTGACCTCTGACTGCAAGTGCTGGGAATGATAAAGAGATCCTAGGAAATATTGCTTCATTCACAACCTTTTTTCATAAGGTTTTGAAACCTGCCACACTTTGCTGGCTCGCTCGGTGAGCCAGTTCATTCTTGAGCAATATTTTGCCTTCAAGCTGCTCCTAAGCCCATCAGGCAAGACTGACATGCGCTGGCAAAACCCATGAGTAGTGGCAATATCCCCTCACATGGCAGAGTAAAGAATCTCTACGGCTTGTTTTTCACCCTCAATCAGACCAAAGCTGCAGGACAGCACAGATACTGCCCTGTATACCAGCTCAGAACTCCCTTGGGATCCTGGAGCTCACAACTGAGAAACAAGACTGTCACCCTCTTGCTGAGAAGAGCTGGCTTACAGAGAATACTCGTCACTGGGGCAAGAAGCAAGGGTCTGTAGCACCACCCTTATGTTTGGAATAACTAATCTGTGCATCACCAGACTGGATGAAGCAGCCAATAGGGATTTAGCTGTATTTTTAGAGTTTATTGCTCAGAAATAACTGTTCCATGACCAGAAACTAAAGGGATGAAATGAGTCACCAAGATTGCCCAATGGAGTTGCACTGATCTCTGTGAAACCTCCCATTCTTCAGATATCCTCCAAAGGCCATTTACTTTGCATTGTGCTTTTGATGCATCAAGCACCACATGTTCCTGCTGCAGCTTGCTCACGGATGTTACAGAGACCATGAATGACATCTTACTTCACTACCACTGGCAGCACTTTTGGGCACTGAGTGTCAATTGCTGAAAGCAGGCAGTGTCCACCTAGGCAGTGTCCAAAGGAGGGGGGTAACTGCATATTAAAAGCGGCTAAAGGAACAAAGGAGAAGCGATGCCGTCAGATGTAACAAAAGCAGCAGAAAGGGTCAGGTCTCCCTAACCCATGCCCAGAAGACTCACCCAGGCCGCTCAGTGCTCCTGCTGCTGGAATGCACAGTGAAGACGTTCTCATTCATCTGGTCCCAGTGGTACTCAACTCCAGAGTTTAAGGCCCTTGCAACACCAAAGAAGGAAAGCATATTAGCATGAGAGAACACTATTCCAGCCAGCACACATTACATCCCCAAAACACGAGGGACAGCACTGATTTCCTGCCCTACACAAACTAGAGATCTAGCTCTGTTCACATGCTCTGTTCACATTTTCATTTAAAGGGCTGATCACCATAAACACCCTTGCAAACACAAAGCTCTGTATTACCCAGACTGCTCTGGAATATTCCATTCATTTCAATTCAATATTAGCACTGAGGCACAGCAACAGGAGCAGAGAGATTTTCAGGAAATGAAGACATACAACTGTGTATATAAAATCAGGTTAAACAAAGAATTGGAAAGGGAAGGCTCTCTCTGTGGTGCCTGCCAGCATTCCTTGCACTAGGTAATGTTAAGTAACACTGCTCTTATTTGACATTTAGTTTCTTTGCAAATGGTTCTCATTCTACCTATAAATAAATCTCCATACAGCCCTCTCACTGACAGTCACTGTGGAACAAGGGCAGATGTAGGGAATATGTTGACAAGCTTCCACAAAAGGGTTTGTACTGCTTTTTGTACTGGATCAACTACCTGTGTGCATAAAAAACCCCAAACATGAATTTTACAGCTAATGCTACTAAGTTTAACAGAGAAGCAAATGCTCTAGCAACCTTTCACAGTGCATTTCCCTAAAAGATACATAAAGCCAGGGCTGGCTAATCACAGGAACAAGGCAAGGTTAGCACTGCGTAGCTATTTATCACATCACTGCTGAAGAGAACAGGCAATCACAAAACCTAAACCACCATAACCATAACGCTCTAAGTGTGTCTCTCACTATTTCTAAGGCCAGCAGCCAGACTGGAAGAGGGTAAGAGCAAATCCAGCTTCCCCTGTGCCTTACAGAAATCTCAAAGGACAGGCACACACTGTGCAGTCCAAGGCAGGATGGAGATCTCCCACCTCCAGAGGCACTATGGAAGAGACTTCCTGTTCAGTGTTTTGCCATGCTGACACACCAGCTGCCATGTGTGAGCTGTGGGTTTCAAAACCAGGCTATATACCACCACATGGCTGCTGGACTGCAGACATTTGATGGTGGTAGGTGGAGAATGAACAGCAAAATAGATCCTGCATATGCAGGAGGGAACTGAGTCTGAAGAGCTGGACTTGCATCACACTGCAGGCAGTCTCAGAGCATGAACTAAGGGGCAGTCCCATAACCACAAACTGGTTTCAGTTGGAAGACACCCTGAAGCTCATCCAGTTCCAACCCTCTGCCATGGGCAAGGACACCTTCCACTATTGCAGGTTGCTCCAAAACCCGTCCAACCTGGCCTTGAACACTGCCAGGGATGGGGCAGCCACAGCTTCTCTGGGAACCCTGTGCCAGTGCCTCAGCACCCTCATAGTGAAGAACTGTTTCCTAATATCTCTTTAATGTGAAGGAAGGATTCAGAGCAAGTAGTTGGTAGCTGGTTCTGGCTTGGGCACAAACATGGTGGTTTACATACATATAAAAGCTGTTGTCCCTGTAATGAGATGCCTCAGCAGAACTGGCAGGAGCCCCAGTTCAGAGGATGCTGCAGGTCAGACATGCTGCAATGGCAAAGCTGAGTGTGCTGGAGGCTGCTGGGGTGACAGCACCCCATGTTCGGACATAGGGTGAGAGCTGGGGAAAATCAGGTCAGCAAAACCACGCATGGAGCCTACAGGAAGGAATCAGCCATCACTTTTATTTGTGCTGAGCTGGGCCTGTGCTGCATCCTATCTCATGGAAGCAGCTGCCAGGGAGATGCTGATTTAGAAAGGCCTCAGTTATTAATTACTCTCCACCTAGCACCTATCACTAAACCCATGCCAGTCTCTTTGGCTGCTCCATCCCCTCTGTCTAATAGACTGAGACTTGGCTGTCACACTTTGTTGCTTGCAAAGTAGCACACTCCCATGGCGATGGAGACTTTCTGACCTGGTAGTCAACATTGCCATAAAAAGCCTAGTTTGCTTTGGATCTGCTATTACACAAGAGCTAAACTGATCCATGCTCCTCTCCCCCTCCTTCCACACTTCTTAGTGCTTTCCAAAGTACAGGCATGGTCCACACAGCCACCTACATGACTATTATTCCTCTCCAAGGTGCTCTGTGTACCCTGCTTGTCTCTGCCAGTTTGTCAGCTCCCAAGGCATGAAACCAGACTTCAAAGGCCAAAATGTGTGATTCCTGTACTGCACAGAAAGCTCAGCTCCTGCATGCACACACATACTTTGAGTTTGATTAATCTCACTTCCACAAAAGCACCATGATACCAAGCTGACACGCAGTACACCAGGTTAAAAACTCCTGTCCCTGTGGCTCCCTTGTTCTGCAGAGGCTCACCCCTGTACAGTTCAGCTGGTGGACAGGGAACTCTGTTCTAACTCCGTGCTGCCAGTTTGTACCTTCCCCTGGATGACCAAATCAATAGTCATTCCATTTAATACATGACTTTGCACATTGGTTTTAAATGCTGCCATTTATCAACTGAATTTCAGTGCCAGAGTTCTATTTACTCATTTACTACCAGAGAATCAAGGACTTTGTTTCCTTTCCCATAGGAGGGCCTGTAGCAGCTGGTGCCACTGCTCCCGTTGCTGACTCTGGGAACACTGATGAACAGACTTAAGCCAAGGTCATTAGACTTGGCCCTGATGGGAGTTCAACATCCTCAGCACCACATGAACTTGGCTTTCTAGACTGGACTGAGCGTGTCTCCCTGCAGGGCCAGACAAGTGGCTCAGAACAAACAGCTGGCACTCCCTACCTCAGCACAATCTTAGCTTTCTTGCATGCATCTGCATTTCTTTGACCTAAACCCCACATCTGCCTCTCCACAGCCCTAAGACCAACATCCGGCTTGCTCCCCATCGGGTCTCCCAGCCTTTGGATTGAAGCTGCAGAAGAGATATTTCAGACTGCACCAAGGTACAGTGAGGAAAGCAAGTATGTGAACAGAGGGAACTGGTTGGGTGCTCCCTTTTATACATAGATCATCACTTCCCTTCTTAATAACACAGATTTCATCAAAGAAACGCTGCTATTGTATGGATTGTCAGCTTTAAGACCATACCTGCAGTAGAAACTTGATCACATAATCACACCTTAAACCAACCCAAGTACACAGCAAGATGTGTGTGACAACCATGATTACCTTGGTTTAAAACAGATTTTCAATTAGGCTCCAAGATTTGCTCTGGTTTAACCGCACCTACTTAAAACAGTGCAATCTCCCTTTTTCAGAAAGCCTGAAGGGTTTTTAACTCCCAGTGCAAAATATTGCTTGAATTCTGTAAATTAGCAAGCCTCACACAGTATGTTTCCCGGGAGATTTGCAAATCAAGGCCTGACTATTCATTTCACAGAAGCAGAGCTTACACTGGAGAAATGAATATTTTCAGGTGATGTAAGCATTTAACTTGTGCTCCATCAAACTCTAGACATGGAAATGCTGGAAGCATTTTACATTTTCCAAAGCACAGGTAGAAGCTCTGTGCAGCATGGCGCATGTTGCCTCTTGGATGTGGATGCAGTAAGGAGGACATTTGTTGCCCAGGGCTTTGGGGTGAAAAATTGCAATTCTCCACACTGTGCCAGTCATGGACAGTGAGGTCCACTTAGGCAAGTTATTATTTACTTCCTTTT
Organism: Psilopsiagon aurifrons; assembly: GCA_025447955.1. Classification (NCBI taxonomy): domain Eukaryota; kingdom Metazoa; phylum Chordata; class Aves; order Psittaciformes; family Psittacidae; genus Psilopsiagon; species Psilopsiagon aurifrons. The sequence continues at coordinate 21,120 of JAOEHY010029256.1, read as the reverse complement.
TATGGCTGTCACTAAGCTCTCTAAGCCCTCCCTGGAAATTTCCATTAGCTTTGTTAAGTGCAGAGCTGCTCACAGCTTGGCTTTCCCAGCAGGGGTCTGTTCCAAGATGGACTTTTCCTTCATGCCTGTGTCCAGCTCATATTATTAATGAGCTTGGAGAGGATGAAGGGCACAGAGTTGCATGCTTTGCTGAAGGGTGAAGAATTCAGAGCGGAGTATGTTAAGTACCAAGAGCCACCAACTTAGGCAGTGCAGTCTCTCCATCTGCAGGGATGTTATTTCCTACACAGCTCAGGTATGTCCTCCTGAAGAAACTAGGACCAAGCTCTAGGATTTAAGGACTAAATTATTCATACATGACAAGAAAGCTGAAATACGATTTACTGCATTGGCTTAACTGACATTTGAAAGTAAATTGAGAAAGCACAGGTCAGCACAAACCGACTCAGGCATCTGGGTAATCCCTCAACTGGCATATCCAAAACTGGAGTTGAAGAGGAGGAGGGATTAGGACAGAAGTCCCCCAACTCCATCATAACAATACAGCTCAGGGACAAGATGGCAAGGCAAGAACCCCATAATTTGCAAGTAGGGTATGCATGTCCAGGAAGGCATAAATGGCACTTACTGTCTTTTTCGTGAAACCATCCCCAATACTGAAGAAGGCAGCAGCAATGGGCAAATGCACTGCTCTGCTCCTTCAATATCCTGCCATATGCAAAGGCTCACAAGCAGCACACTTGTTTGCTACAGCTCTGAATTAAATCTTGACTAAGACATTGCTGCCTGCAATACCTGCACAACTCCATTCCTAGAATGAAGACTGTGGCAAGCCTGACATGGAGAAGACTACATGCAAAGTGACACCATGTGGCATGCACCTAGGTGAACAGCTGATTTTCACACTGCCAAGGTTTGCTTTCCTCACAAAAGAAGTTACTCTTTAAAGGTGACAAACAAGGAAATACACAGCGAGCTACAGAGAGCAAGGTGACACTATGCAAAGGAACAGGAAATCCGATGTCCTGGTTTGGGAAGGAAGCAGCAGCATGCAGATGCAACGCTCGGCTGGATCCCAGATGCATCCCTGTCAGCAGCTCATTATCTCTTATGCCGGTGTGTGATGATCAGCACAGCAAGCCCATCCCTGGCTCCCATGATTAGCTAGGCAACGGTATTGTCAGCACAAGGCAAAGTTTGGCACTCCTAGCAGCTGCCTGGGTAGGAAAACAATAATTTCTAACACGCTACTTCATAAATATTTAGCTTTCTGTGCAGGCGATGAACCACTGCAGAGACAAATCCAAGTGAAAATTGGCTGCAGAGCAGACTGTATGGAACCAGCTAACGGGATTCCTGGAGTACCTCTGCTGGGCAGCAATTCCCTTTGACCAAGGAAGAGGTGCAGCTTTACTGGCACCAGCCTATTTCAGTGCACACCCTTGGAGTGCAGCCCATATATAAGTAGCAGGGGAAGAGCATGAGAAGAACTACAGGAATTCCTAACAAGATAAGTCATAGAGAACACAAGATCTGCAGTTTACGATTAACAACCACCCAGACATTTAGGTGACATATGGTATTATCCTAGTCATCACATTCAGAGGAACAATGGAAAGGTCAACCCTTCACAACTAGCAGTAGGTGTATTTTTACTCCTTATATTAATACAGCCCATTAATTTTCCAGAACCCTGCAAGCTTTGCCCTCCTGGAGAGCAGCAACCATGCAGAAACACATCCTGACACCTACCTGAGCTGCCAAAGGTGCTGTGGGAGCAGGACAGAGAACAGCTTGGTGCAGCACGTGCCTGCTGCAGGGAGGATGCCAACTCAACTCGGAACACTACGCAAGGTGACTGGCCCCCTTTTTGATTGTGAAGTCCTGCTGGCTAGGTTAAATGTCAGGATATTTGAAGAGCCTCTATTCAAACTCATACCATTTAAATTAGGACAGCCTTGTAAGTTTGGAGACAGAAAACAGAGACTATATAGAAGGCATACCTCTAACAATCATCCTCCTTGGGCAAAAGCGTGACAGCTAAGGAAGGGAGTCATCAGTCACATAAGCTGTTAGACACCTCAGAGTGAGAGGAGAGATTAACAGAGTAGGAAGAACCCAAACCAAAGAATGGTTTCTTCTGATCTACAAGGTCACTGCAACTAAAACCTAATCAACTTCTAGGAGTCACCATTTATAACCCATAAGCAAACTCATAAAATGAGCTGAAATGGAGGAGACTCCAACAGAAAGCATAAGAGGAGTTTGCTTTGCATTTCAAGAGAAAAAGACTTAAATTAAGACTCAGTCTTAAAACACATTCAACAAGAGCAATGAGAGGAAATTGATCAACAAGACAATGACTGCAGGAGAAAGGTTTGTATGAAAGTCTGGATGTTCAAATACCTTGGGACCAAGCAAAGATACTGAGGATGAGAGCGTTGCCCATAAGGACACAATGCTACACAGTAAAACCTATGTTGAGAATAAGGCCAAGAAAAGCTCCTCACAGTCCCTCATGCCAATATCAATTCTACTGAAATGCCACAACAGTTTTTTAAAGCAGCTTTTCCCAGAGCTTTTTTACACCACACTTGGCATGACACAGGAAGTTGCAATTTGCACCTAAGAGAACAAGGGAACCTTCTTAGTCCCAAAAGTAACTCCCGCACTACTGAGGTCGTACGCAGACATCAGCTACTTTGACATTTAGAAGAGATACGTACCAGTTTAGAGGGGATGTACTGAGGCTATCATTAAATGCAAAGCATTTTAATTAATGCAGTACTTTTAATAAGCAGATGAACAAAACTCTCATGGAATCATAGAATGGTTTGGGTCGGAAGGGACCTTAAAGCTCACACAGTTCCAACCCCCTGCCACATGCAGGAACACCTTCCACTAGAGCAGGTTGCTCCAAGCCCCGTCTGACCTGGCCTTGAACACTGCCAGGGATGGGGCAGCCACACCACAGCAGCTGTGGGTCCACTGCTGACTGTGCTTGGAACCAGGAGTCCAGCTCCTTGTTAGCCTTGATGATGCTTTGCAGCTCAGCCAGCTGCTGCAGGAGATCCTCCATATGGGCACGTCATCTGCAGGCAGGTCTCCCTGCCTCAGGAGAAAGCTGTAGACGCCTACTGCAGCCTATCCCTTCAGCAGCTCTGAGTGGAAGCATTGTCCGCCACCAGTACAGATGGTGCAGACACATCTGATGTAGCTGCAGCCTTTATTTCTGATGAGTGCCCACCACTGTTTGCTTCAGCGAGTGCCCCAATACTTGTACAAGGAAGACTCGGTGTTAAGATCAGCTCCTACATCACTGGTCAAAGCACACTACACGCTAGTTTTAGCACTATTAAAAGAAGCATGCTTATGTAAGAACATACACCCCAGGCCAAATAGCCTGGAAGAAACATGGCAGAAACAGACCAAAGAAGAGTTTCCTGAACTTTCACTGATTTTCTTCTCTACTAAAATCTTGACAGTCTTCCATGGCATCCTTTTCACTTACCTGGCTCCAACCACATCAAGTAGCACATAAGGATCCTCTGGAAGGTACGTGACAAGATTACAGAATGCAGAATTCTTAAATAAGAACAATACAGCTTGGTATCACCTTAAACGAAGCTCTAAATGCGTACTTGCTTAAAGTCTCCTAAAAACCTAAAGGCTTGTTAATTACTTTAAGTGATTACAGCCAGACTGCATTCCAAATAAACTCTGAATCCGCAGAATATCTTAAGCTGTTTATGATCTATCAGCTCTTCCAGTGGTTTAGACAATTTAAGATGTTAGGAGCCTATGGGGGAGAGCAAATTGCTTAAGCCTCCTAAGGCCTTAAACATCTTAAACTGCTACAAGTCTCAAGAGCCAAAGTCACTCTTTAGTCATCTTTGAACTTCCATTAGCATTTTAGTAGGAACTAGCGTTTACGCTGATTCAAAAACAACTTCCAAGTACGCTTGTTTTGTAGATCTTATGTCAACAAACTTAACAAGGGAAATGCATTTAGAATGGGAGGAATCAACTTCAAAATAAATGTTTAAAATTAGCAAGCGTAACAAACGCTTTCTTTTTTTTTAATAGAACATTGTGATGTGCACACACAAAGCTGCCAAGCCCCAGAACCAAGATCTTGGCTTTGTCTAATCTCAATGTGATCCACAGGGCAAGACAAGTTTTATGTTTTCGATCTTTAGCAGCTTTGATATTAGCCAACTAAAAAGTGCTCTGTTTGGCACACAGGGGAAACCTGCTCCAAAACAAAATAAGAAGCAAAACAAGAAAAAAAGGACAAAAGTTGACAAAAACCCCAAAATCCACAATTATTATTCCAATTACAGTTTGCAGACATTGAGCTGAGACCATTCACAGAAGCAGGCACATTGAGGGTTTAAAAAAGGGAACGAAAATGAAGAAAATAATGGCTATTTGCTAGCTGGCTTCAATACAGTCTTGCTGGAAAACAGAGGCATAAGGGACAAGAAATGAAACTCCACAAATAAGGTGGAGCAAAGACCGGAAAATTAAAGATGATCTTATTAGAAAGCAAAGGGAGTAAACAACTGAAGAAGGAAGGTCTAGTACAGACCTGCTGAGAAAAGAGGGGTTTTACGAGAGCAGAAGGGATCGATGCTACCAAGGAGGGGAAAGCAATCTAAAAATAAACATGAGGAAAACGGTCCTAGAATTAAAAAAGTCTGCTCATCAGTGAGGCTGAGGGCAAAAATGAATGGAGACTCAAAGGAGGAGGCTGAATTTTCTCTCTGAAGTCTCCGCTTAAAAAATATCCAAGGGTACTTAGGGAGTAAGAAAGGAAGGCGGACAGAGCAGCTAGTTGGACTCATTAAGAAGATTATACACATAAAAGAGGAAGAAGAAGAAAATAAGTTAATTTTTGAGCCATTCACACCTGATTTTTAATTACAACAAACCCAGGAAGTGACAAAAGGCCAAAAAAGCCACCTTAGCAGCATTCTTTGAAAAGAAAGCCATCCTTAAACTGACAATTACTTTCTCTGAAGCCTAGCTTTTATCCTTAAAGGCAGTAATATAACAAAGAGAAAAAAAGAAGAGATATGAAACAATGAAAGAGCGAGCTACATGCAGTAGGCAGTAAGTTAAATGATAGCATGAAATTTAATTGCTTTTGTAGATAGAATTAGAAAAAAGGGAAGGAAGAAAAGGCAGCAGGTGTGATGTGAATAGATTTAAGTGAAGCATTTGGTAACTGTTCTTAGAGTACATGGCCATGATCTTACCCAATCCAAGAACCAGTAAGGAGCTGCAGAAGCCTGGTGACACAGTACACAAACTGGTAAGTAGTGGGCAAAGTTTCTTTGACACAGAGCTCTGCGACAAGTGTCCCTTCTCATGGTGGAAAATAAATGTCACTAACCAGGCAGCGCTTCAGCACATCCTGAAAAATTGGGTGAGGGAAATGAACTTGCTAATAACTGAAGACTTAAAGCAGCAATCAAAAATCATCTCTAGGATTCATAGACATATTAAGTGGAATTTTATGAGGGTATCTTTCACCTACTGCCATCATTCTCCCCGGATATCAGATTCACATAGAGAAACAGAAACAGAAATGGAATAAAAAACACTATCAGAATGGAAATACTATTCCAAGCCTCTATATTACCATTCTACTTCTGCATCTGCAATGGCTGAGTCTCTTGGCACTTTGGATACTTGGGCTTCCTTGCACAAGTTAGAAACAACTCATTTCAGTTTTTTCTTACATGCACAAATAACAAAATCCGAACATAAGCTTTCAGGATGCATCTTTAGTGCAGAATTGGTCATCTTTCCCTTTTTCAGTCCTTTTATCAATGAAAATCATTTTTTTCTTCTCATTTAGAAAATTCAGTGTATTTTGCGGCTGGAAGTCCAGGGCATGCATTCACTTCCTCAGCCCATGGTCAAAGACCACTGTGCAGATGCTGCCTTTCAAAAGGCCATTTGCAGGGAGGACTCAGACATCACCAGGCTCTTCAGCCGCCCCAGTTAACAGTTATGAGAACATTCCCTCTGCAGGGCTGCTACTATCCCTCAGTAACACATGAAGGAAGACAGCTCCTCCTTCTGTCTCGTTGTTTACTTCATCCTCCAGAAGCTATTCTTAAAAGGCAAACAACGCACCAGAGCTTGTGCTGCTGGGGGGCATCACTGCTAGAGGCTGAAGAGCCTAATGGAGCCAGCCAGCAGAGACACAGCTGGAGAGATTACCATCTCTTTACCAACATGGATAACTAGATACAGACATATTGTTCCCATTACTAAATGAGAGGATATGCAGCTCTCAAGGGGAGGGGAAAAAGACAGGATTGGTATGGACAAACAATTGCAATGATCCGCTGCAATAGGAATTTATTGTGAAGAGAATTACATAGGATAAGAAGAGGAGTTTATTGTGAAGGAATAGGAATTTAGGAATAGGCATAGAAATTTATTGTGAAGAGACTTTTCCCAGAATAATTTCACATTAGAGGCAGTTCTCACCACAAAGAATTCAAATTTGCACACTGCATAGCACTGAATCAGTTTGAGATTCTCCACACCTACTTCCCAATGAGAGAATTCCAAGGGATGCTGCCTCTGAACCAGATGCTCAGGGAGTATTTTAATTCCATTACCAGAGGCTCAGCCTGCTGAAGAAAACCCTCCTCTCCTGTGGATGCCTGCATCACACAGCTAGCCCTAGACAAGGTGTTTTCAGGGCTTGGTTTTGAAACCACATATTGGTTTCAAATGCTTTCTCATAGCACAGAAGGTTTTGGATTAGTATTTTCAGAAGCACATGAGCACTGGGCCCCTCCAGAATGCACTCCTCATGGGGTGGGTATGAGGTGATTCTACTTTACAAGACACTGTGGATTTCAATCCCTACTGCTAAGTACAAAGATTCAGGAACTGAATCAAACCTTGAACTATTTAGAGCCAAGAAAGATGCACTGAATTGGTCACAGTTACAGAGGATGTCAGACAGCATGTGATGGGGGAGAAGTAGCCACAGGAAGGCTAAAAAAGCTCTGTCAGGACACAGAAAAGTCAGTGTGCTGCAGATCAGCAGAGGAGTGGAGGGAATTCACAGTGCTCTGTACCACCTCCCGTAACAGATCTCCAAGCCACAGTGAGTAGATGGCAGTTCACTTTGTTTGACAAGTAGAGTAGCACTACCTCAAGTAGTGTGCCTAAAGGGATTCCTTTAGAATCTCCCAATAAACATCACTGAGCTAAATCAAGACACTAAATTCATGACAATGGTGCCCACCCTTTCAAACATAGCAGCCTCTGAGCCTTTCAATACCACACTTCTGGACTGAACACAACCTAACTGAAACTCCTCCAAAAGGCCCAGGCTATCACGTGTTAATGTGAATCCATGTGCAAGCTTTAAGAGAGCAGGCTCATGATCTAATACGTATGCAAGTCTATCAGTTGGCAACCATCTGTCCACTGAATCATTACAGGAGTGAACTACAGGACACTCAAAAAAGGAACAGGCTGTCACAACCTCATACAGACTGCAATCTGTTTCCAATCCACAAAGGACCAAACCTCTCATCAGCAGGAATCTCAGACTTAAGTACCCTTGCTCCAGCCTAGCACCACATTACAACTGGTCAAAAAGCACCAAGAGAAGCACGAAGCATCCCTGGAAGACATTGCTATCATCTACTGAATTCCATTCATTACTCCTTGAATATTCAAGACTTGCAGATGGTTAAAACTTAAACAGGGGAAGTTTAGATTGGAAATAAGGAGGAAGAAATTCTTTACTGTGAGGGTGGTGAGGCACTGGAATGGGTTGCCCTGGGAAGTTGTGAATGCTCCATCCCTGGCGGTGTCCAAGGCTGGGATGGACAGAGCCTTGGGTGACATGGTTTAGTGGGAGGTGTCCCTGCGCATGGCAGGGGGTTGGAACTGGATGACCTTACGGTCCTCTCCAAGCCTAACTGTTCTACGGTTCTATGACTCTATGCCTTCCTTAGAATCACCTTCCTGCACTTTGCTCTCTGTCCTCAGTGATCACTTCCATGAACCTTCTGGCAAGGACTCCCCATCTTACATGGCGGCTGATGACTTTTTCAAACAAAAATGAATGATCAAACTTGTGGAAAGTAAATTGCCTGTCCCGTTGGTCACTTGTAGAGCAAGTTGCTTCCAAAAGCTGGGTCCCAGCTTCCAAAAGCTTCCCAGTCCCCTGGGTTCTTTCACACAGACTGTTCCTCAAAAGGGCAGTAATTCAGCAGGAAAAGTAGGCAAAACTTTAAACAGGCCATAGAGACCTGCTCTAAGATGAACAGTTTATTTATTTCCAAGCAAGTGACACCAGCAGCTAAATAAGCAAAGACAAGAACATACGTAGGACAGGCAGGCACTGCTGAACATCTGCTCCACCTTTGCTGCTCATTATGCTTACTCAGAAGAGTATTTATTCACTGACTCCGAGTTTTTAACACAAGTCTGTATCTAATACTGTATCTAATACTGTATCTAATATTCAAACATATTAATAAACAGGTTAGTTGGCGTTTGAGTGCTTGTGAAAGGAGAAACTTTCCTGACGTTACAAGTTTCTTCCAATTTAATCACACAAACAGCACAATTTAGTAAGTCAGGAGTCACCCCAAAATCTAAGGAAGCCTAAGGAATCCTTTACTCACCACAATACAACCCTGCTGCGGTTCTATCTTCTGCTAATATTTATTCTATCCTCATAGCTACTGCACTGGCTTATGAATGCCAGTCTCTTATGAGCATCTTTCAGGCCCATTAGGTGCATTTCCAAGTGTGGATGAGCACTGTTGTTACCACCTCACCTCCCTACAGCACAACAGTTCTGAGAGCCAACTTGTCAACACCTGTTTAGACATGGATCTTGGGTTTAAGATACTGAGAACTGCCTCACAGCTCAGCAGTCCAGTTCCACCCCCAGTCACAAGTATTCAAGTCATACACTTGTCTCCCTGCAAGCCAGCCAAGCTGCATCTCCAAACAGCTAAGCCTTTTGCATCCACCCAACCACTGTACAGGCTACTGCAGAAATCAGCTGGTTAGTACCTTCCTCTGGTTTGCAGATGCAGTCAGTTTATGCCTCTCTGTCCTCTAATAATAAAAACTATATGTATTTAGATAGTTCTCTTTTCCTGGAGATTTATGGCAGGCTACATAACCCCCTCCTTTTCAGCCCTGCTAAAGACCCCAAGCTGCAGGTTTTCTTAGCTAAAAATGCTCCATTGACCCCACTAGCAGCTACTTTTCCTCACTGTACCAGCTCAAAATCAGTTCTGAATATGATTATCTAAATTCTAAACTGTTCCAGCTTATGTTCATAGTGCTTTTCTACAGTGATACTAACATTTTGCTATCTCTGCTGTTAAGCATCCTGTGTCTCATCCTAGCACTAATCTTTTTGTTTTTATAGCCTCATATATTGATGGCTTAATCACCTACAATCAACTAAAACCTCGGGTCTTTCTCCTCCTCTGTCATTTTAACTACTCAGCTCAGTGTTATTAGTCACTAAGTGCACTTCGTACTAATAAGTTCTTATTTCTATAGCTCCAGTCACTTTCAAGGCAATCCAATTCTTGTGCAATACTCTGATCCTTCTCTACAATGACAAGGCTTAATGTCACATCCTCTGCAAATTTATTCAGTGCACCCTTACAAGGTATTAGTGTAAACAGTATTAATAACCAGCCTCAGAACAGGTTCTTAAGGAAGTCCATTAATGATGTCTTTTGTGACAGAGTCCAGCTCTCAGTTATGTTGTAGTCTTTCCTTTAGCCAGGCCTTTACCTGCTCTCTATCAGATATTATTCTAATCCTAATTCTTTACAAATTAACTAGATTTACTGTAGTTCCAACATGGGAACTACTTACTTACTAAAACACAGATGTATTAGACTTGGAGCAAATCCTTGGTTGACCCTTTAATTATAAAAGACACATTTAATTCTCAAAGACCAACCTGCTATAGTCCACCTCAGCCAAATCACAATGCATTTGATCTCACTTTTCATGAGTTTGATTCTCCTTTTCTTCAAAATATACCAAATACATCTGTGTACCAAGTTCACATCATGGATTGCCAACATAACCTGACCTTCCCATTTTCCTCTGCAATGACAACTGCCATCAGTGATAACCCAACTTCTCAATATAGCCCAAACCAGTTGATTTTAATTACTGTTTCTTTACAACTCTGGAAGGACTACTTGCACAGCTTCTCATTATGCAACATGGAGCAAGATATGCCTTTTATTGGTCAGCTTGTGCTTGGAGACTACTCATCTCGTTTTCCCTAAGCACATGCTTTTCAAATCCTGTATTTGAGGAACAGCTGCTATTTCAACCTGTTTATGTGATCCCTGAAGTACTTGGTTTGAAATGCCTCCAGTGTACATGAGAATAAAGACCCAGGGAATTATAACCCTCTCCACTGTTTGCTACTGACCCCCATTTTCTTTGCCAAATGAGAACAGTGGGGGTGTTTTCAGCAGTACAGTGTTTTCTTGATCCCTGCTGTTTGGCAGCCTAGCCCCCATACAGTACTCTATCAACTGCTGAATCCTTTCTTTAGTATTTCTCTTCCTCTGTATTACTGTGTATGGAAGCTACACCAATGTTTTTCATCCTTCTCCCTCATTTCTCAAGTTAAAGTCAACAAATATGCCAACCCCAAACCAAATCTACTAAGCCAAGAGCTACTGGGATGGCATCTACATGTCAGGATTTTTCCCTTCTCTGAGGATCTTCCAAGTAGATACGTGGCAGACATCACAGCCGCAAGCCACTTCTGCTCTGACGCAGCCTCACTCACTCATGTGTTCTGATGTTAGACCCTCAATGCAAATTATTCAGCTTGGTGAGTATCTACACCTTCATGCAGAGGTTTGTAAGTCATCCTGGCTGTTCTTGGTCTATAAAATGGTGCGGTCAGGCATAGAACATATGAAGGGTCCTGCTCCAAAAAAGAACCCATTAGCACACATGAGGTCTGCACCAGAAGCATCAGTCATTTCAAACCACCAGCAGGAAACCTGTTGAAGCATTTCTGTCAAACCACCAAGAAATCCCTCACCTCTACAGCCACCTTGTTTCACATTCATATACAAAAAGCTTGGGTTTGTTGGTATGATTGCATGATTGTTGCTGGAATAGAAGTACGGAGATAGAAGAGTGCCCTAGCCAGATGGTGTGCTAAGGAGGCTCCACAGAGATGCTGAAGAAGGACTGACACTGCTTCTATAACATACCACAGAAGTGTATCTGTTGTGTCTTTAATTAGTGAGGTGCCAGGTAGAGACATGCAACTCAGCTTAGGGCTACTGCAAGCACCAGAATGGATACCTAATGTAGGTGTGGCAAGCCACAACAGTCAGACCTAGCTCAACTCTGCAGCATTCAAAGCATCCATCCTCAGGGAGACTTCATTTCCCTTGGTTCTCATCCAAGTTCATCCCATGAGCCATAATCAGTAGACTAGATCTTATCACTTCTCTGTACTGACAATAACTTAGAGGAGTTGGTGAAGAGAGCCATTATTCCTGAATAATTCTGCTTAGAAAGTACAGCAACTGTTCTTGAAGAAAGCCACTTATCCTGGAAGAGTGATTATAGCTTATTCCATAATAATATCTTGTAGAACTTCATGTATAAATAAGGCCTTGATGAAAGATTATGTTCAAGAGAACAAGAAGGCTGTTTGAAGAGCGCTGGCATTCTGTATGACTGAAATTGGTCCAATCTGAATTCCAACCACAGATTTCACTAGAAGGCTGTACTGAATTAGTCACTATTACAGTTGTATATATCCCTTCTGATTTAAGAGAGTGGCTCTACACTGTCCATATGAGCCTCCTCAAGCACCACATGCCTGCTCTCACGCACAGCAGATGGAGTCCACATGTATGTGGTAAGACCCCCAGCAGTGCTGCAAGTTTTTAGCTGCAGCTTTTCAGTTACAAGGAACTTCAACAAGTGAAACATAACCCAAGAGAATACCAAGGTAAATAACTGAAGCAGAGAAAACCCTGAAGTGTTCCTGCAGCATAAAAGAAACACTGCTCCAAGGGAAGCACCTGCACAACACAATGGAGAAAAGGGTCTCAACAAAGTATGGCGCAGACTCAATAACACTGCTCAGTCAGTCATCATCTGTGCCACGCTACATCTATATTAGCTTGTGTTTAATTGCAAGTTTACAAAGGGTCAGTTATACCTTTCATGGTGCTATACAAATAAAAGAGAGCTCAAGTCTACACATCACACCACTGCACTTTTAAGTGAGAACCAAAACAATTCACTGGCTTGCTCATAATCATGACAAAAACCTTTGCGGTTCATCCAATCTCATGCTTCAATCCTGTTAACAAGCATTCTATAACTCTAGGTCAGTTGGTGGACTCCAAGTGGTCCGTGAAAGCAAGCGTATCACTAACAGCTCAAATTTGCTGTTCCCATTGGAAACTTTTAGAAGTTCATAAATTCAGAGACTGAGACATACTTGAAACAAAGGATCCATAACTAGAAACACATGAGAAATAAAATGAGCTGAAGAGATGCACTCCAAAGAGCCTCAGAAGTTCATAATCAACAAACCAAACGTTGATTTTAAGAGATTCTGGTAAACACCATGACAAGTCCAAAAAGACCATAAGGAGTTGGGTTTTTTAGGTCCCTCAAATGAAATACCTCAGGCAGTGAAAAGCCATCTTATCCCCGCTGCCCTAAGAACACAACAGCCAAAGCAGTTGCATCTCCATGTAAAGCACTTACTCTGGTCGGCAAATCACCAGGTCCCCTTTGTTGGTGCCATATGCCAATCCCAGGCCTGGCTCAGGCAGCCAGCGAGCAGAGTTGATGCTGACGTGTCTTCTCTGGTCGGCAGGCATCGGATACAGAACATTGAAAACTCTCTGAAACAATAACAGGAGATTACTTGACAGGACAATACAAGACAGGAGAGCCAAGGAGGCTCAAGCAAATGTTCAGTCTTCCTGCAGCACCACAGCTAGCCGAGAAGACCACAACACTTTACAGGATGTTGCAAGAAACCATGAATCCAGCAGTGAGAGTAAGCTAGAAACGCACATACATCGTGTCCCTAAGCGTTTAATAGACTGACTGGCACACAGCTGTGGAGTAGAAGAAATTCTTCCCCCAGGAGCATCTGCATGTCACTCAGCGGGCTGCACAGTCCTATTCAAACTAATTAAACAAAGTGATGGGGACAAGTGGTACAGTCATTAGAAAGCAGGCAGGACAGCTGGGGCTCTACTGCCCTTCACCTTTCGTCTTAACTCATTAGGGTGGAACAGGAATCTAGCAAGTACACAGGGTCTTTCAGCATCAAAGGTTTATTGTTTCTAAGCCAAGCTTTATGCAAAAATAATACACAATTCTCTCCTTTTTTAAACATTCAAACAGCCTTCTGACAATGTTTCAGAGTTTGGCCAACTCCACACCAACAGTGCATGGAAGAAAATCAAAACCCCTCAGTTGAGGTCCCCTTCCAAGACATCCATTTTACTTGCAGTAAGGTAAGAGGCTAAAGAACTGCTAAGACTGCAGGCAGTTAGCACAGTCGCAAGCTGCATTAATGCAGCTGAATGAAAACCCTCTGCACATGAAGGACCAAGAGCAAACTCTACTCTCGGGTCTGCACTAGCTTGGTTTCCAAAGCATATGAGCTTGAAAAGCAGGAACACTGAAGTGGAGCATTATACCTACATAGATACTGTCCTTCTCCAAGAAGCTAATGTCTTTTGTACAGCACAATGCTTTCCTGCACCCTGACATTCAGCAACCAGAACTCAGTATACTGACAACACTATTTATCTAGAAAATATGACACATGTAGGTCACGAAAACAAAGGTATAGGAAGTGGAAAGTGGGGTAGTGAATAAGTTTGGCTACCAGGAACAGAGACAAGCTGTGTCAGTGGACTGGGCCACCAGAACATGATCCACCATGGCTTCAGAAGGGCAGGACTGAAGACTGCATTTACAAGTCCAAATCATTAACAGAATTTCTGCAGATATGGATGTAGGATTTAAACCTATAATCACTGCAGGCAACACAGATTTCAAATCTAGAGTTTCAGTGGGATAAGTCACAGGTTAAAGATGTGTTTTACATCAGTTTTTAATGGTGAGCAACCATCCATCCATCGCAAAACATGTTTTCCAGACTCCCCAGAAAAGAGGATGGTGCTGGACCAGGAAGCAGGGAATGGAACAAGGATGTGCTGGAACAACAGGATAAAGGTAGATGGGAATGAGGGACAACCACTTCTGCACTACTGAAGTGGCCTGAAGTAATAATTACAATTCTTGTGGGTGGAACTCATCAGCTACCGTAACAAACTGGGACTGTTTTTCCTCTGTAGTTCTACTGCCCACCCCACCTCTTGTGCCTGACAATCCAACCTGAAGTCTGAGGCAGAAACCACTTAGCTGCATGACCTCCAATAGCTAGTACCCAAAACCTTCATCTCGACCATCATAATGCAAAGTAAATCAGAGCAAAACAACAGCTACATTATGTCCTGTCATCAGTAATGCAATTTAACCTCTCCTCTGAGGAAGCCAGCACATTAAAGGAGAAAATGTCCTTCAGGGTTTCTCTGTATGATAGAAGCTGATCACTCTTCTCCCTGGCTATCACTCAGCAGTCAGTCTATTCAGACAAGCTTGGTGTTTGGATGGAAGGAACATGTCCTTACTCATTTATCTAGATCTTACCCATCTCTACCATGGAAGAAAAAGAAATGGGGAAAAAAAGGATTAGATGTATGATGCTAACACCTGTTACCATGGAGACTATGGTACACTCTGATGGGAAGACTGGATTTTGAGGAGGAGGAGGAGGAAGGAGGAGAAAAGGAGGGGTCTGCCAGAGCTGGAAGCATAAATTCATAGAACAAGCATTCCAAAACTCTGAAGAACTGCAAGGGTTTTCCATCACATCCTTCTTTGGCAAGTCAGAAATGGCTCCTCTCCTCCTAAGAATGGCATTACAAGGTATTACAGCTTGAGAAGCTGCCTTCCTGGGCTAGCCACAAGCTCTCCTCCCCAGGGGAGTTTGCAGAGCCGCTGTCCCACACGCTCCCCAACCAGCCATGCCAAGGGGGGAGACCTGCCAGCTACAGCTGAGTAAATAGCACCCTATGGAAAGTGCTGCCAAGGACACGGGTCTGGTTCTGACAGCCTGCAAACATGTTGGCTGAAGGCAGAATCCCAAAGGCAAGATGGCTTAACATTTCTGCGTAAGAATAGTTGCTTCATCACTCCACTCCATTCACGTCCAAACAGCTTGTCATGCTGAAGAGCTCCCCTCCCCTGCTGCTTCCCACTCCCACGCTAATGGGACAACTCCATGCAGTGTTAAGGGTGATGACATCCGCGCATGTGGTAATTAGTACATAAAAAGAGAAAGCAGCTGTACTGGCATAATCACCACTCACAGCAGTAACCAGGACCCAGCTAATCAATCTGATGCAGTCATACAGACTGGCTCTGGCAATTGCATCCATTAGCAAGACCCCCTACTCTACCCACAGATTAAAGTTTCTTCAACATCGGCAGGTCCCTCTCTTCAAAGAGGGTCAGCAGCCTGCCAGGAAGCGTTATTCTCCATAGATCACAGCTAATTCCTCTTGGATTTTTTTT
This sequence comes from Psilopsiagon aurifrons, assembly GCA_025447955.1. Lineage (NCBI taxonomy): Eukaryota > Metazoa > Chordata > Aves > Psittaciformes > Psittacidae > Psilopsiagon > Psilopsiagon aurifrons. The sequence continues at coordinate 5,430 of JAOEHY010029256.1, read as the reverse complement.
CTTGTCTTTTTGTTTCCATTGCTAAATCTTATTAAAAGTTACTGAGCTATTTCAACCTAAGAAGCCAGCCTAAAACATACCACAGAGTGATCACAACTCTTTGTCTGTGCTTTCTAGTTCTAAGCTTCTAGCTGTAATATTCAACTCATTACAGGAATCCTACACTAAGATGATTCTCCAGCTTCTAGGTTAAGAGACTGCTGCCAGGCCTCTGACACTCTTAAAACTAGCACTTGGCAATTTACCGGTTCCCTTTCATTGGACCTGGTCCCTAGTTGCAGGCTACGTGTAACAGCCATATTGATGACCAGGTGTTCAAGAACCACTGCTGTAGAAGTCCACCCATCTTTAAGGCGCTCATCACTACAGCCTCTAAAGAGATTATTTTAATAGAGTGGTATTTTCATTTAGGAGAGATATTGTATAGCACTCTACTTTATCAGCCCATAACCACTGCCAGCAGTCACTGCAAGCTTCCAGGCTCTTCACCATAACCAATGTCAAACTTGCTCTTAGCATCACTACAATACTGGTTCAGTAATACACAGCCACACCACTAGATGTGGCAAGTCAGCATTTTGTGAAGCTGGCAGTTGTGTTTGTTTACAGATGCTGTGCTGAAATAAGAGGTTTGAATGGCATCTTTCTCTAACTATAAACACTGTGAAGTCTGAGGAGTGGGAGCTCTGAACATCCCTATGGAAGCTGAAGCCCAAACAGGCAACATAAGTATAGCAAGCTGTTCTTTTCTTGGCATCAGCAAACATTTAAATGTCATTTCTGCAGGTAAGAAAGGTCTTAACCTTTCCCTTCAGGGGATCCAGCCTGGATTACACAAAACAGTTGCTTGACTTGTGCAATATGTTTGTAGAAACCCTATCTCTGGTGATCTCCCCACACTACACACACACTTCTGTAATTTCAGGGACTCCATCTCTCCTGTAAGTTCAAGAGATGCCAGCAAGATTAAAAGGTCTTCTTCTACAAATATTGAAACTGTCCAGGTAGCCAAGGATCCACACAAAAGGCACACTACTCACTAAAGAAACAGCTGGTTGCTTCCATTCTACATCCCTAAAATCATGGCATGTGTAGGGGGAGATTTCGTTGAGTAATTCATCTCTGCACTTCTCTGTTTTCAAGGAGTGCAATAGTAGCAACTACTTAACTCTTTAGTGTGCCTTTTCCATCCTCCCTGATCAGGAGTGGGCAGTTGCATCATCACCTGAACTCCCTAAAGCTCATTTCACCACTTCACAGACACTTCTTCAATGTTGAATTCAGTAGCGGAGAAGATGGCTCAGAGAAAGCAGGGCTGTAAGGCATGGGGCACGCAAAGGCCACCTCAAGTCCAGTGCTGCTGCTGCCCCTCCAACTTGTCAGTGCTGGCACATCAGTACTGCAGCACTTGTCACAGCCACCACTTGGGTATTAAACTTAGGTATTTATATTTACTTACAGCAGAGAGCCGAGGAGAGGCTGCATCACAATCAACAGCCTCAAGGAATCTTTCCCAATGATTTTTTTCTCGGCATCAAGCTGCTGTACTTACGTGGGAAGAAGGGCACAACACTCAAGCACACAGCTCAATCTGTACTTGCCCTGGAAGGGTAAGAAAACTTCCTGCTAAAAGCCTCTGCTCTGCAAGTCCTAGTTATTGACCTAATGCTTCCATCTTCCCCTCCCGCTCCATCCCAGGGAAGCTGCTGCTATTTAATAAAACTCTTCAATTTCCACCTTTCCCCTCCATTTCTGGGGTGTGCCAAGGCTAAAAAGCTGGAGAGAGCAATAGCCAGGATCCTGTCAGTCATCAAAGGAGCAGCAGACTGCCCCAAGCCTCTGCTACTGCTGCCAGTTGGCAACGGTGCTCCATCGGTCCAGACAGCACCATGCTTGGCCAAAGCAGAGGCATCACGTCCTCTGCCCAACTGTCTCTTTGCTCAAGGCCTTCCCACCACTAAGGAGAGCAATGAAAAGCAGGGGAGTGCTGAACACTACTTGTTTGGCAGAGTGGGACCTTTCTTCTCTCTGGCACACAGGAAAGAGAAAACATGTTTTGAAGCTGGAAGAGAAGAGAATGTTGGCACAAGCGGGTAGGGAAACTCAGCAGGAATACTTGCTTGTTATCTTTTTAAATTCAATAGAGACATTTCTGCTCTTGACTAGATGCATCGTCTTTCAAGATGCCAATACATTTCAAGCAATTACTTTTGCTTAGGCCAAGCAGTGAGTTGGGCTATTAGATCAGCCTCAATAAAGACTGCACGGGGAGGGGGTGCAGATGTTCTCTCGTTTACATGGGGAAATCTCGTCATCCATGAAGCTCCATCCTGACAGGTAAAGGAAGAGGAAAGCCTGACGCACATCAGGTGGGTTTATCAGGCACCAGCCTAAGATACAATTATTCACTTTGCAACAGAATCAACGCTGTCAGCAGAGGCTGACTGATCATGGAAACACACAAGAAGAGAAACATTTAATGTGCTAAACCCAACAGAAACCTCTTACTGGGAGGCCGGTTAAAATCCACAGTTTCACAGCTACTTTGACCCAGGCTGCAAAGAAAAGAACTTCAGAAAGGAGCATTGATCTCTGCTGGATGGGTATAGCTGTCCCAGCAGCTCATCTTCATACCTCATGCCTGCACAGATGGAATGCTTATGTTGGTAAACAGTGCTCTTCATATGGATGCAGGCTACCACCAAAGTCATTATAGAGGCTGCACAGCTTTGCCAATGTACCTGCAGCTACACCAGATCCTTCAGCCAGCACAGGTACCTCAATTTTGTAACATGCTTCAGCAAACCAAGCTACATGGAATATGTAACGCAGAAGCAGCTCTAAAAGCACAGCCAATCCACAACACTGCATAATTACGTTCACTGAAAGCACACCTCCAAGAAATGCCTACGTACAGTTTGGAGCTACTCAAAGAGCATTAAAACAAATGCAGAAAACCACAAACTGCATTTGTATTTGCCAGATGAGGTGCAGCAACTGGACAAAGGCGTAAGCAAAGCAAAACCAACAGCAGCACAATGAGGACAGCACACATTTTGCATTTCCCCACGTGTCCACCTTCTGCTCCGCAATCTGACCTTGAACAAGGAGTTTCAGAAGTTTTACTTTACCTTTTTTGATTGCAAGCAATCTCACTGGGACTGAAAAGCATTTAAATCAATTCATTATCTTTTTTTTCGCCTTACTCATCCCAATCGTGTGTTGTCACTGAAAGAATTTACCTGATTTTTTTAATGTCCATGTGTTAACTATTCACCTCTGATACCAGGGTATCAGATGCTATTAAGCATCTACCACTCTACTGAAAGCAATGAATGTCCTTTACTTAGCTGCCAGGAAGTCAGCTGCATCACTGACTTCTACAGCGCTGCCAATTAGTTTATACAAGTCTGTGGCTTTTTAAGATCCAGAAGCATAATAAGAAACAGACATCCTAACCTGATCTCCTTAATAAATGACACCAACCCTTTTTTGCTAAGATTACATTCTTTACTCTGCCTTCTATTAATGAATTTCACAAAAACTGCTGAAATTCAGGCTGATGCCTTGCACTGCCACAAAGCCCAGAGCCCTCTGCAGCAGAATTTAAGTCTAGCTTGTCTAAAGCAGAAAGCCTTTAATGCAAAGCAAACATTCCTTAGGGTAACTGATCAGTAGCCCAATACAGTTATTCCTAAGAGAATGTGTATCAGTATTCTGAAACAAGCCAGGTCTCCCCTTTGTTTGGGAGAGTCTCCTTTCTGTATGTACACATAGATAAATAAAAAGACCTGCATTTCCCACGGTCAGACAGGGGAAAACGTTGCTTTTTTGCCCCCAGTCTGCCCCTAAGCAGCAGGTTGGTCTCAAGCCTTCCCCCATGGCTGGTTCCTGCTAACAACATACACATCTTTCCATTAGATCTTTTCTGTTAAATTGGAAGAAGCAAAAATAACGCACTTATCTTTTTGGATTTGTCAGTCTTATTCTCAAATGGATCTTATCACCTAATGCCCAGCACAAATAAAATTTCTTTCAACTCAATTTATCTTCCCCAGCTGCAATAGGATCACATACGAAATTCATTCCCATTCTTCACCAATACAACAGACCTCTTTCTGCCTTTTTTCTGCACCTACTGTCAGTGGAGCTTGGCTTTTTGAGTCACAGTGAATTAAATGAGAACTAACCCTTTATTTTCATCATCAACCAAAACCTCAACTATGGATACTTGATTCCAGAAACAGCTCAGCACCTGAAGTTTCTGTAGGATGGACTGAGAAACTTTCTTCAAAGGTAAAACATTGTCATTCTTGCTGACCATACACAACCACATAAAGATCACTCTCAGATCAGGAGAAGCCTCATTACTGCACACCTAACTCTTTTCTTTCTTTAGGCTACCCCTTGGCATTATGAGTGAGATCTTTATCTCACAAACCTGCCATGCAACTACTACATGAGAAAGAGCTTGAAAATACCTACTGGGAAACTTCCAAGCATGAACAAGAACTAGGTCTTACAAAGAAACAGATCATCTCAGGTAACAAAGCTCTCATGCAGGAAAATAACACAATGGCAGTGAAGTGGCTCATTAATTTACTACCTGTCCCCCTAAGGCTGCAAAACCAGGGTAATACCTCTAAATAGCCCTTTAGGGGGCTGGTCCAAGCTTAGATCTGAAACCTAGGGCTGAGTAAGCAAGAACTTGCTAAACAAAACAACTGTCCTTTCAATTGTGTGTTGGAACAGATGAAAGGAGAGAAATGGGAATGCCAAAGGGGGTGTTAGCATGACAGAAGATAGATATGTATATATTGAATACAGATGCACAAGTGAACTGAACTGTGCAAACAGCCCCCAGCTATTGCTATCTCTTGCAAAAAATCACTGACAGCTCTCAGACCTAGAACCAGAAAAACATGGTCACTTCTATGGCAAAAGTAATGACAAGCTTCAGTTTTGCCCTTAACTCTGACTGCAAACCAAAAGCAGCACCTTTGAATTCCCCATTAAATGTCATGCTGACACTGTAACAGCAAAATCTACACTGTGTTAAAGATCTAATGACAAGAGCAAAGGATTCGTGCACAGCTGCCATTCCACCCCACTCTCCGTCTGCTGAGCCTCTACAGAATGGCGTACAAGATCAAATGTCAACAATATGTTGATGACAGAGCTACATGCATCCTCATCTAGGTGAAAAGAGGCTGTCATCCAGCTGCCTACACGTCTGGAAGGCATAAATACAGGAGGAAAGAGATGGCTTAAATTTAAATCAAGAAAGATGGCAGAAAGAATTATGGGGAAACAAAAAGGAATTTAAACTTCCTTGTTTAAGTTTGAACTCGTCACCCCTTGTCCTATCACTACAGTCCCTAATGAAGAGTCCCTCCCCAGCATCCCTATAGGACCCCTTCAGATACTGGA